>JAOTQG010118515.1:0-10989 GCA_025631175.1 Iris virginica | reverse complement strand
AAAATACCACTACTAGCCACTCCGGTTTTCCAAAATAGCCCTTTAATGAATTAAGTCAGCTAATTTGGGTTTATGGGTTGAATTGGGTATAAACTCAATTAAACCTAATAATTTATTGGGCCTTATTGAGTTTATCGAATTAAACCTAATAGCTTATTGAGTTTATTCATTGGGTCACTTTTAATTTATTCTGGATTGGGTTAGTTGGGTTTGTTTCATTTTCGTCGCCCCTAGATGTGGTTACGGGATGAAATGTGCCAGGCTTACAAACTGAGAAGACCGAGATGTTATCAAGACTAGAGTATATTCATGAACTATTAGATTTAATTGTGCAAACCCAATAAAACCCAATAAATTATTGAGTGTTATTGTATAAATCCAATAGCTTATTAAATTATATATGCATAAAATCAATTTTTATTTATTTTAGATTTTATGCTTGCTAAAATTCTTAAGATTCTCTAGCAAACCTGATGCATATACAAGCCAAGATTTAGACCTACAATACAATTCCATATATGAATGCGAGATAAATACTTGATTTCTCAACCCGGAATACTAAGGTGGCGTGGCAATTGGATGTAGATTTTTTTTTTGGTCATAATTCATTAAATTATTTGTGAATTGGTAATAATTAAAATTAAAGTAAGCGAGCTATAGAAAAAAACAAGTGAGACCAATAAGAGAGAAAAAAAATACTAATTGGATGATTTTTTTGGTCATCCGATCTGATTATAAAAGATTGAGAATTTTGGCATGACTGGTAGGCAATAACAAAATTGAAGAAGATGTTCACCAAATCAAGTGAGGTATAGAGTATAGACTCCAACATTAACCATCTTATTTTGACTACTATGGCACGGTGGATCTCCTCTACCGGTGCTAACATGAAAATGAAAGAATTGTCATGGAAGAAAAAGAACGGAGGATCATAGAACGAAAACTTTTTACCGTATCCTATGAATTAATCAACTTTGAAACAAATATAAAAGGTTAGTTATTCATCAGCACCGATGAATGCACTTCCCGCCCTTCTCTAATGAATGATGGCCCAAATGATGCAAAGTGTTGCTGAAGCTAGTTTGGGTTCTATTTTGCATAATAGGATGTAGATTTGTTTTAGACCTCAAGGATCGAATGAGTTTTGAATGAAGTGCTGCCCAATGTTTGTTTGAAGCGAGTTCCAGTTTCAACTCTTCATTGATGATTGAGGGCGGAAATTGAAACTGTAAGATTGGGTTGGTTTACCCGTTACCATGATGATTAGCATGTACGTGACTCAGTTTTAATTTAGGATTTATTCAACTCCTGTTTAGGAATCCTTGCTCAAACCGAGCTCTTCTTCATTCAAAAATCTGTAGTACCATAACTCTTTAACAGGAAAAAGAAAAATGATGATCCTACCCGAGTCCAGCGAACTGAGCCATCTATTTCATAGAGCCAGCATTCCTGTTTTATTTCCATTAAGAGCTCAAGTCAAGTTAGCTCAAAATCTCAATAAGCAGGTCACAAGCTAAACTTTGACCAACAATTTCCTTCTTCATAAATAGAATAACCCACAATTGCATAAGTAATTAACCACCAGCGGGTATATAGTTTAAAGTTACGTGAAATGTAATTAGAAGGAAAATGATCATTAATGCATTTTCAATGGAAGAGCAACAAAGATGGATTATTTCAAATGTATAACAATACAAATCAAATTCAGATCCCAAAGCAGGGAAAGAAAAAATGAAATTAGTTGGAAGAAAAATGCAACCACAATAAACGCCACAAACATTATACCCGAAGAAACACAGGTGAATTCTATCTCCATGTTACCCAGCTAAGTTTGATAAACTTTGACCCATACTCACCATCATCTGTGCACTTTGCCGAGCCATTTCCATCTGAAGCTGAAGCCTTTGCATCTGCAATTGAGCATCAAGAACATGATTCACTGTCGAAGAACTGGATTCCTCAACTGTATCTACAGTCGAAGAACTGGATTCCTCTACTGGACTAGCCTCGCAGTTTATGCAATCAACATGAGTACCATAATCACATTTTTTACAATAATAGGTCCAGCAATGTTCTTGGACAACCCCATGACACACATCACAAAAAAAGGTGTACTCTTCTCCTTTGATAGGACAAGAGTATGTGAGGGTAAGGGAGTGCTCATGATCTTTGCGCATCACAGTTTCAGGAGAGGAAGCACAATCAACGTGGAGATCGAAGGCACAAGCAGAGCAATGATAGGTGAAGCCAGAACAATCAGTGTAGCAGGCCATGCAAACGAATTGGCCATACTCATCGCTTGAGGAGGGGATAAGGGTGAGAGGGTGCTCGGGATGGGATTTATGTTGAATTTCTTTAGCCAATTTGAAGCATGACTGGTCAAGATGGAAGTTGCAGCCTAATTTGGGACAAGAGTACCCAGAATCAGAAATGATATGCTCACACGCCGAACATGCTATGGGATCTTTTCCAGCAATTATGTCCATTAGTGGTAAGGCGTGTGGATGGCTAAAATGCATGACTCCTCGCTGTTTGACTTGAGCTGGCGGATCAGCAACTGGTACTGACTGCGTTGTAGAGATTCCATTGGTAGCATAACGATTTGGCAGTGTTTCTGGTTTTGGTGAGAAATTTGGATTTATGGGCTCATACGTAGCAGTTTGAGGAGTGTGTGGATTTTGAGGTGCACTATAACTCGGTATTGTTTCGTTTATTGTAGGGTACTGTTGAGGAATATGAGAACTTTGGGGGGCATTGAAACTCGGGACAGTTTCATTTACCATAGGGTAATTTGGGGCATGACTGCTGGGAATATATTGAGGAATGTGAGGAGTTTGGGGAGCATTGAAATTTGGTGCTGTTTCATTAAATGCAGGGTAATGTAGGACATGATTATCCATAGATTGATTTGCCGGCTTTTGATCAGGCATGGAGGGATGTTGTGTATAGAAACTTGAAACAGGCTCTTGACTAGGAGAGGGACCTGGGATGGGATTATTTGGGATATACTGATGGCTGGATATTTGATGAGGCATATAGGCGTTTTGAGGACCAAAACTCGACGTTTGATCATTGGGAATAGGTTGAGGGATAACTGTTTGATGAGGTATCTCCGCATGTTGAGCATTGAAATTGGGGTATGTTTGGTGATTCACAAAGTGATTTGGGATGGACTGATGAGGGGTAAAACTTGGTGTTTGATTCGGGAGGGCGAAATTTTGGTGAGGTTCAATATGGGTTTGAGGGGTGAGAAGGGTAGACTGAGATATGTTATATGCACATTGGACATGGAGGTCGAATTCGCAGTTGGAACAGCAGTAAGAAAAGCCAGTTCCCTTTTGCTTACAGGAATTGCAGTAGAAAGAATTGGAGGGATAAGTTGGATAGGGGACTAGAGTAAGAGGGTGGGCAGGGTGAGATGGGTGTTTGAGGGAGCGATTTGCCTGATAGCATTGTTCGTGAAGAAAAAAGTTGCATTGCCAGCATACATAGACGGTGGCAGCGCCAGAGGAGTTGCAGCCAGAGCAAGTAATTTCTGTACCGTGGGGCAATTGGTGGAGGTTAAGGCTGTGGTCATGGCTGAAATGCTTGTTCTGTCCCTCCATCTCTCCCTGTGTGTGTGTGTGTGTGTGTGTGTGAATGTTTGTGTGTCTTCTGTCTCTCACATTTTCATGTCTGTTGTTTCTGTGGCCCTTTAAAATGGGTAAAGCGGTTAGAATCGTACAAGTTTACCAAAGGTATTGCAAGTTGCATGTCGATTTAGCAAGCTGGAAAAATGAACATGTTTCTGGAGTTTTGAGCATTGACTTCTGAAATTGGACTTGGTCAGATCAGATGCCCCATATTTTCCTGTGAGGTTCCTGATCTGTAATAGGATGTTGATTTGATATATATATATATATATATATATATATATTTATTTATTTATTTATTTTTGGCATGATCTTGGTGGGTGGGTCGTTGACTTTGCTAATGTATAAACTATATCCAAGTCTTGCGAGCTAGTTTTCCCTTTCTTCTTTTTGTTTTACATAGATGAAAATATGCCTCAAGTGAACCATATACATTGGAAAATAAGTTAGGGCAAGAGAGTTTTGTACTTCAGTTTTTGTGCTATTTTAGAGGAGATGTATCCATGTACTCATCACTCATTAGCTGTCTCAGTAAGTATGAATTAGAATTAGTCAACTCAATCTAATTGTAGAATTTCCCTCTTGTTTACTTTTGTATGGAGGTTAGGCCCTATGTCCAGCTCTTGTTTGTTTTTGTAGCCCTTTGGACACCCAAAATGGTCAGGTATTAAGGCCCCCCACCACCACTTTTTATATTTTCTTTATTAGTGAATTTGGAGGGAGTTTTTTTTGTAGAATTTCCCTCACAGAAATGCTGAAGACATTACTCTCAAAGGCTAGAAAATAAACAAGTCTCTCAGTAATCATATTCTGTTGTAGTCTAGGTTAGAGTTGAGTTCTATTTATACCCTCCACAATCATGGGGTCAAGTTAGAGATGAGACTTGCGCTCATGCCTGCATGCAGATGCTAAGGTGCCTATCATCTGTCTAAACTTCAAGTTCTGGACCCAATGGCACTGAGGGCGTCCCTCCAATGGCACTATTTGAGGATCCATTACGGTTCCAAAACTTCCCTTTTTACTATTAGGATACTCCAAACAGGGTCTTATATTGAGTTCTGTCCTAATTGTCATGAATTGAAAGCACTCATCCACATTAACTTGTTTCCAAAAATACAAGGGGAAAGAGAGGACATTTGTCTCGGCCATTAATGACGAACGTGAGAAAGGAAAAGTGACTTTATATGTGATTAATTAACAAAATAGAGTTAAGAATTTGAATCAGATCTCTATCAGACTTTCATGGCCAGTCACACACTCCAGATGAGTCCAGTACTGGCAATCCAAACAACAATAAACCCAGCAGCGGTTCCCAAGAGTATCATGGCACACATCACATGTTCTTCCCGTCACTCCTCCGCTCAAAAATGAATACAGAAGAGCAAGTGGATGCTCATGGTCTTCTATCCTGGCAACTTTCGGCAGTGAAGCGCAATCAACATGAAGATCAAACTTGCAGGAATGACAATGAAAGGTAAATGCATGACCTGACTTGCCACATGCGTTGCAAGTGAACTCGCCATCGCTGTAAGGTGGGGAGATTTGGAGGGAGAGTGGGTGTTTTGGGTGTGATTTGTGTCGAATTTGTCGTGGTAATTCCAAGCAAGACTGGTGGAGAAAAAAGTGGCAGCCTGGCTTGGTACAATCGTACGATGAGCCAATAAGCTCTAGCTCACAGCCCGAGCAGAGTATCTCGTCTTCTTCTTTGACATCTGCGATGTGCAGAGGGTGGCGGTGGCTGAAATGGCTCAACTCTTTCATATCTCTCCCTTTTCTTATACTATATGAATATCACTAACTACAAATGTGTGTTGTATAAATACAGGTGAGATCTGTGAAATAATATTGTCGTTGAAAAGTTCCTTTTTCATTACCCCCCCTGATTTCCTTGATTTGAGGTTGGTTACATGCTAAAGGGTTTTGATGAAGTCAGACATTTTGCCTATTCTAAATGGATGTGGCTTGCACTATCAATTAGAGATCAAAATTTTTAATTTTTTCTTTTGAACGAGTCGCATATAGTATATTGTTAGGGTTATTATCCAAGAAGTCACATCATCTAATCGATCTAGGCGCCTGAACCAGTTAAACCTGGTGAAGCTTGGTCATGGAAAGCAAAATATGTTTAGTACATATAAATGTCTAACTCAGAATTGCGCTTTCTCCGTATCATTATAAGTGTTATGCTTGAATAGTTGAATTGACATACAACCTTATGAAAGCAATTGACTTTATAGATGCGTGAACAAAATCAGGTTTTTGGAGGACATTTGGCTTGTTGAAAACTGCCTTGTTGGTGTCTTCTCAAAGGCTGTTCTCTCTGTTCAAAGGGCAAAAGATATCAGAGTTAAGGAGTAGTAATAGCTCTAGAGCCCCCTCAAGCTGGAGCCATGTACATTTAGCAGACAGCTCTTTGCAAGGACAAAACTTGAAGTGGTGTCCTTCATAAGAAATGAACAAGTCATAAGACAAGTTGATTAATTTGGTGTGCAAGCAAAAAAAGAATTTCTCTGTGAAAGAGTTATCTGCAGGCATCATGTATTCATGGGCTTCTGAGGTTTGGAAGTGCAAGTATCTTAAAATTCAATAGTGAACAAAAATGCCTCAAAGTAAGTGTAACTCAAACATATTAATTTTAATTATCACAAATGATCTGTCTTGCAATTGGTCTTGAAGCATTTGGAGAAAAGCTGTGGATTGGTGGGGGTACATTATGGTGTTCTTCAATGTCTGTTGAGTCTCTTCTTATGCTTTGGAATAGTATCAAGTGTTTTAAATTGGACAAGGTTTGTGGTAAATCAGTTGCAGGCTTGCAGCACATCTGATGTGGTGGAGGTAGAAACAAAAGGTCTGAGAGAAAAGAGGTTCTGTCAATGAGATCTTTGACTCTATCAAAGTTCAAGTCATATGAGTGGTTCAAAGCAGTAAATGGTATTGAAATTGTGTCTTTATTTAATTACAGAAATTGTGACCTCTCTTAAGTTCCTCTGATTGTGGAGGTGTGCTAAAAAATTATTCTGTAATATCTGTGGGCTACTTCCAGTGTGGCTGAGGTCCATGATATTAACTTGGCAATTTTTTTAATTTTCATAGAAGTGATTCTACGCCTAGCCGCCTTTGAGTTTATGAAAGATCTTTAATCTTATATCCGTTCAACTTCTCAGCATTAGCAGAAACATCAACACGCTTATACTCACTGGCAAAGGAGCGTGTGCAAGGGAAGGAAAAACTTCAAGCATGTTGGAGCCGGGATGATTCTGCAGCTCTAGATTCATGAAAATCTGAATTCGCTGGAATCAGTATGTTACCTTTTTTTTTTTCGTTCGTCTTTTTTTGGCTTCTTTTCATAGTTTCCTGTTTGTGCATCCTGTTATTTGGTGGTCTGTATATTTGGGATGAGGTATTGCATTTGATTATTTTCTTCATTCCTTGTGAAACATGGGTGTATGTTTTTTTGCATTTTTTTTAATTTATATATATATTTTTTGAAACATGGCAGTATGTAATCCTAGCTTGAGTAATAAACTTTGTATTGCTAAGTGTAAAAAGATCTCATAAAATAAACGAAAGAAAGAATTCTGGAATACACTACTCAAACCTAGCTCGGTGCATTTCTTATTGGATCAGTGGCCTTAATTGACATCAGTAGAAAATACACAACATTAGGCATGGGGGTGAGACATAATTGGGGATGTACCCTATCATCATCAGCTCTCTGGAACTTTTTTCAAAATCCAAATCCACCCAAACCTCCAAGTGCTCCAGCCAGTCCACTCAAGTCTGAGCCACCACCTGCACCTCCAAGTACATCGAGAACACTAGCATTGCCACCGCCCATCATTCCTTGCAACAAGCTCCCAACATCACCACCACCACCGACTAATTGCTGCATAACGTTGTTACCTCCTCCACCACCACCACCACCACCCATCATGGCATTCAGAATATTGTTCCTGCCACCACCACCACCCCCCATGAAACCTTGCAGAAAGGGATTACCAACGCCGCCACCCATCATCGTATTTAGCATGTCATTTGTTCCGCCACCAGACAAAGCTTGCAGATAGGGATTCCCACCGGCAGAAACACCACCACCACCCATTAGGACTTGGAAAATTGATTGGTTTGTATATGGTGTTGCATTATAATTATTACGCATATTCTGAAGCATCTGAACCATAATCATTTGTTGATCTTGAACAGTCCTATTACCTGATTCGTTTTCATTGTTTTGCAAACCAGGCATTGTTCCAGTAGGAATACCCATAACAGTAGGAGCCAGAGGGCTAGTTTGTGGCATTTGTTGCTGGTTTTCTGGTATCATTGTGCAAGCCAAATGAGCATCAAACCCGCACAAGTTGCACCTATAGAGCCAGTGGTTGCTGCCTATGTTCTTGCATATGTCGCATGAAAAGCTCTTGTTCGGATATGGCGGAGAGAAAACAAGGCTAAGTTGGTGACAATGGGATGGATGAGTAAGAAGCATTGGCATCGACGCACAATGCGAGTGGAGATCGATTTCACAATCTTTGCAGTGGTAGGAAAAGCCATTTCCTTGCTTCCCACATGCATCACAATTAAAGAAACCATTGGCATAAGATGGGCTTGGGAGCAGGGAGAGAATATGGTTTTTGTGAAAAGGATGTGTGATTTGGTGAGGGGCTTGTGAACATTTGAGATGGAGGTGATAGTTGCAAGCTGTGCAGCTGTAGATGGGTCCAGAAAGCTGGAGCTTGCAGCCTGAACATGGAGCTAGATTTAAGGTTTGGTGGAGTTGAGGGTTGAATAGATGTAGAGGGTGTGGGTGGCTAAAATGATTTATTATGGATTCATTTTCAAGTTGTGAGTTGAACCTCCCCATCCTCTCTCTCTCTCTCTCTCTCTCTCTCTCTCTCTCTCTCTCTCTCTCTCTCTCTCTCTCTCTACATGCGTGTGTGTGTGCGCGCGAGTTATAAGAGTAGGATGTTGAAAAGAAATTAAGGGTTTGGATTTTAGAAGTAAGTCAAGTCAAGTAGGTTTTTGCTAAAGCTTAACTATCTTGGAGAGCTGCATTTCGTGGAATTGAGTAGTTGAAAGGTAGGCAAGTCAACCCGGCCAAGTTTATACGTATTTGGCACGTCTAGTACGTAGGTCTTCATGATGATCATCATCATAGAATATAAGCGTAGTAAACTATCAAGTTGCATAATTTTTGTCTTTGTTTGTTTGATTAAGATGTGCGAATGAGATGGGTGATGCATTAAAAAAAGCTGGCTAGACTCCTTGTTTCAACTCAATCTTAAAGAATTGTCTTGATTTTGATTCATCTCTTGCAAAGTCAACTTTTGATGGTTGTACAGACTTGTAATTAAACGGAAACTACTTGGATCTTGTTAGTTCTAAAACATTTGACATCTTTGTTTGTAGCAAAAAATTAGCACGTGAGGAAAAAAATTAAATGTATATGGGTTTATTCTTTAAAAATCTAAATATTCTGCGAATTCTATGAACTACATTAATTAATCCATCAAATTAAGTTTGATGGTTAATGGTCAAATTATACAAAGCGCCTACGCACTCCTTGTTAGGATCGAGCGTCCATCACTCAAAATGTGTGAAAAATACGCGCTAATATATCTCCCACAAAATCAGGTTTCCTATTATATCTCAAACACAATTTTCTTCCTCAATTTCACCAATTCGAACAATTCTCTCTCTCTCTCTCTCTCTCTCTCTCTCTCTCTCTCTCTCTCTCTCTCTCTCTCTATATATATTGCTCTCTCTTGCCTCCGCCCTCTTCTTCCTCCAATCATCCGCATCCTCCTTTCAGATCTCTGACCTCGTGGGTTCTTTTGGTGGTGAAATGTAATGGTGGTGAGGAGAAGAAGAGATTGAGGGTTAGCAGGGGATGTTGGTCGCGGTTGTTGGTAGAGGAGATAGGTGATGCCGATTGGGAAGTTGACGATGAAGGGAGCCGCCGGATTTAATGGCGGAATGGAGGAGTGAGAAGACGGGGGAAAATCGAGAGAGATGAGGGAGATGGGTGACGGGTTGGTGAGGAAGAAATCGTGAGAGGGAGAAGAAAGGTTTCTTGGCCGCCTTTAATGGTGCTTTTGAGGAGAGGGGTTTCGACTTAAAAGAAGATGGGTTAGCCGAAAATTATTGTGAGATTGTGGTTTCTAATATGTATGTATATTTCTAGTCATTTTTATGTACATTATAGGCATTCTAAATGTATATCAATGATGTCATCATCGTTCGCTGTCACATCTTTTCTTCTTCTTCCGACTTCGACGGTGAATGACTATCATTACATAGAGATGACTAATAATGTACATATAGAATATCTGCAATGTACATATAGAATATTTGTAATGTACATAGAGATCAGAACTAAAAACTATAGAATGTCTGTCATGTACATAGAAATGACTAGTAATGTGCATATAAAATGTATGTAATGTAGATATAGAATATTTATAATGTACATATAGATCAGAACTAAAAACTAACGAATGTCTGTCATGTACATAGAGATGACTAGGAATATACATACACAATGTCTGTAATGTGCATATAGAATATTTGTAATATACATAGAGATAGTGGTGTATCTGAATGTACATAGGTGTCTATCTGAACGTACATAGGCGATGAGATTTAATTTTTGAATATTTCAGATTCTTTTCCTACATAGGAATTGTATATAATTTATTTTGCTTATTTATGTGAAAATTCCTAAAATTATGGAATAGATTAATCATAGGTACCATTTTGGATTCTAAATTAGTGGGATGGAAGAATCAATTTTCTCGAACTCACTTACCCATATGAGGAGTATAACACACTTGCTATATGAACACTCCTAGCAAGGAGTGCCTAGACACTCGGTATACCAACCTGGATAAGTGAACAAATTTATTTGATGGATCAATAACCCACATTGATGGATCATAATTGATTTTGATGGATCACTATTGATATCTAGCTATGATTCATCAAAATCAATTTGATATACCAATGTGGTTCGCATGTTTGCATTTTGATCCGTCAAATTTATTTTGATGAATCATAGCTGGATATCAACTGTGATCCATGAAAATCAATTATAATCCATTATTAATCCATCAAAATATATTTGTTTATTAATCCATCAATTAAAATTTGTTTATAATTGATCCATCAATATGTTCATTGATCAATCAAAATTAATTTGCTGGATCAATATGGTTCGCATAGTACACGGAGTTTGCAAATATTTAGGTTTTGAGCCTAATAACACATATCTATAATTAATTTGTGAACTCTCTGAACAATATTGATTCATCAGGTTAATGATGGATCACATTTGATATTACTAGATCATCATTTATTTTAA
>JAOTQG010118504.1:0-10991 GCA_025631175.1 Iris virginica | reverse complement strand
GGCTGTTGATGACGTGTGTTATCCACTAGTTGAGGTGGGAGACTCTGTATATAAAAGTTGGAGAAGTCCAAAGATCGTCTGCCACATGAGAAGCCTTTTAGGAGGAGAAAATGAGCAAGTTTAAGTTGACCGCCCATAGTTGATCGCCTTCCTCCTTTAGTCAAGCGGGCAGTGGGTGATGGCGCATTCAAGCGGGCAGCAAGTATGGGTTTGGAACTGTCATCTTGGCCGCCCGTTGGGCAAGTAACCAGACCGTCAATTACATCTTGGGCTTGGCTCTCTTCTCATATTGGGCTTGTCCATTGTGCTTTACCCTAGTTGAGCCCGTTGGGCCAATCGTTGAGTTTGGATTCATCAAGGGTAAAAAAGACTTTTTAATAAAAGGTATATTTGTCACAAAACTTTATGTTTTAAACTAAGCACTTATGTGTTTTTGTAAATAGTCACTTTTTTTTAAAATTGTATTCCTACCTTTCTAGTTTATTTACAAGGTGAGCTGAATGTAACTAAGAATTAAATTTATTTTTGATAAGAATATGAATGAAAAGAAGATTAAAAGAATGAAGATACTTATTATCGGATCTTAATTTCACGTGTTCTTTTACCATGACCAGTATAAATGTGAGACGGAGGGATTTATTTATTCTTGAAAGGTTAGGAAATGTTCCAATTGTTACCCCAAGCCCATCAAGTGATTGCAGGCTTTCCAGAGTGAAGGCCTGCCCAGTGGTTTGGGCCCTGGTAAACATATCGAGACAAGAGTGACAAATAAGACTACCGTTGTTCGAAAACTCTCAAGAGTCTCGGAAATGGGGGAAAAGGCCGAACTCCTCCGGCCGCGTCGACGGTGAAGGAGAAGACGATGGAAGGAGTGGCGGAGGGCCTGTGGGGACTGGCGGTGCATCATGAGAAGAAAGGCGAAGTCGGAAAGGCGATCAAGTGCTTGGAGGCCATCTGCCAGAGCACAGTCTCGTTCCTGCCGATAATAGAGGTCAAAACGCGCCTCCGCATCGCCACTCTCCTTCTCAAGCACTCTCACAACGTCAATCACGCTAAAGCCCACCTCGAACGCTCTGTCAGTCCTCTCTCTCTCTCTATCTCTCTCTCTCTCTCTCTCTCTCTCTCTCTCTCTTTCTCTATTTACTTGTAATTTGCGTTTGTTTAGCAACGGTCTTCTTCTCCACCCATCGGTTTTTCAGTTGAACGGTGAGGACTGTAAGTTTGTGCTTAACTTAGTTAAAGCTATGCTTTTATTTTTTAGTTTCTCTAGCTAAGCTTACAACTTAACTTAGCTAATCTATTTGAATGAATCCGATTGAAAGTTCTGGCGTAGCTGAAATTGCTTGATTTAATTGTAGTATGAATAGGTTACAAATGCATACATGTCCGAGGGGCCTAAATGTTAGAAAATGGTAATAAAGCTTGAATTTAAGTTCACCTATAGTATTAATAATACAAATATTTTTTTTACACTATTAATAGTATAAATTTTAATTTCCAAAGTTTTAGTTCTAGTGCAAAAAGTAAGTTTAGTTAAAACTTTGAACAAGAAAATATTAAGCCTGTAAGAAAGTGAAACTCAGATTATAAACAGCACCAAAATCAGATAGAAAATCCTTGGATCTAAATGCCAACTTCTTAATATACACTTCAAAAGAGTTGAAACCAAAGACACCCAATTATGACAATTTTTTTTTGGGAATGACGAAATATATACGAGAAGATGAGAATGAAAGCGGCAACCTTAAACTAGCTGGGCAAATATGGAAAATTCTAACAACTAACAAGTGCCTTAAGGGCACTAGTTAAGGATACAAAAATAGAAATATTGTGCATTGAAAACCAACAAAAGTGTAATTAATGGTTTCATTCAATGCTCAAATGCTAGTTTCCAAAACTAAATTTTCTATTTGTTTTTCCTTAACTAGTGCCATTGGGGCACTTGTTAGCATGACGCTATATGTGCGTAAGTTACACCAAGACCCCCAACATGTAACCATATACTAGACACACCATACTCAAATGTGTTCTAACAATTCCCCTCAAGCTCCAGCGTAAATGTCATGCATGCGCAACTTGTCGCAAATATTATCCATTCTATTCTCATTCAATGACTTCGTAAACACATCTGCTAGTTGATCTCCATTCTTCATGCAATGAGTAGCAAATCTTATCTTGAAGTTTCTCACAAACAATGTGACATCAACTTCTAGGTGCCTTGTAACTCCTCAATGAAATTTATGTGTACTTCTTAGGAAGATAGCGGCATAACTGTATAGTAATGGTATGTGAGAACTGCTGCGCCGCTCCCCCTCACCCCCACAATCATTCCTGTAATACAATTAGTCTTAGAAATGTTCAACGGTCCAGGTAAGACAAAAAAATGTATTTGTTAGTAACTTTGGTGATCACATATCAGGATCTTTGTAGGGGATTGCATTTATATTGTTTCCTAATTGTAATGCTAGAGGCACTACTAAAAAAGTACTCCAACAGTGCAACAAAAGCTTAATTGGTATCTTTCGATGGAGTATAACTTGTGGGGATCCTATCGCTAGGAAAAATTTACATCAATCAAAATGTGTGAACAAAGCTTTTGCTGTACTTTTGGGGTACTTCTTTGGTGGCTCTAGCATACTGTTTGACCTATGTACTTATACAGAATGCACGATTATTGGCTGCTTCTGATTCTTTGATTTCTTAACTTCTTATAGACATTGAAAGGTTTTTAACATTTTATTAACAATAGAATTTTTCCTTGTGGCAGCAATTGCTTCTAAAGTCGATTCCATCATGCTTTGAATTGAAGTGCAGAGCCTATAGCTTATTAAGTCAATGTTATCATCTTGTTGGAGCTGTTTCCGCTCAAAAGCAGATACTGAACAAGGGTTTAGAACTTACTGCAACCTCTGGGGATGGGTACACTCTTCCTTTAAAGCCTCAAGTATTTCCTTGCAGACGCTTACTTTTTTTCATTTCCCATTCCTTTCTGCCAAAAAATTTAACCACTATTACGTATGCTTCATAATAGGTGGTGTGATACCACTTAACTCTGTTGTAGGCAATGTTAGGTTTCAAGAAGGCACTTATTCACCGTCATTGAAAATTTTGACATTGAGGGAATCACTTTGACCATGTATTTTTTAGAAAGCCTAATTGTATTCTTTTAAGAGCTTCTTGCCCAGAAATGAAATCAAAAAATCATGGATAGCTCCACTGTTGTTAAGGATGTTTCCATTGGCCACTTCCAATAAAAGAAGTTGCAAGGGGAATGACATTTTTTCGGTTATAAGCTCCAAATGGAAAATTCTTTTGGTTCTATTACTCGCACGATGTGCATATAGAGTTCATCCTAATTGTCTGTGGTCTGTTTGTTTTAAGGTTTGCTGGGAAATTGTGGTCCTGCAACTTCAACTCACAGCTTGCAAATGCCCTAACAATTGAAGGAGATTATCAGGGTTCAATTTCTGCTTTAGAACATGGTTATATATGTGCCACTGAAATGTACTATCCAGAGCTACAGGTTTGTGAAACGAAAATAGATATTCTAGTGTTCATATTTTTCTGCTGCAATGTATTTAGCTGAAGATATCAGATCTTCGTGCAATGTGCGTTATGTACTGGCTAATCATCATTGGCCATTTCCTTTCTGTTGGCATCAATTCTAAGAGAAAGTAGATGGACAGAACTATCTTTTGTATCTCTTCTTTGTACATAGATTTTTGTATCCTATAGTTATGTATCTCGAGTTTGTATAGCATCCACGATGTATTGTAAAATACTATGTTGTGTGCCATCATTAACCTGCTTACTGATACTAGTCAGGGTAATGGAAACCCTTCAGGAATGAAGTTGATCTAATTTTTTGTTTTACGCTGGTGGATCAGATGTTTTTTGCAACTTCAGTTTTACATGTACATCTAATGCAATGGGACGATGAAAGATTAGTTGAGGGAGCTGTTAGTAGATGCAATACTATATGGGAGTCTATTGAGCTAAATAAGGTAAGCCCAGATCTTCAGTATTGTTAGCACTTTCTAGTGCAGTGACAACGATGATATGCAATTCCAAATTAGCTAAAATCAAATAGTACCAATGTTTATGGTTATTTTGCATACCCTATGTAGTGAAATAGAACTTGAAGTTTGATGGTCCTTCTCCATCATCTTCAAGTTTGATGGATCACTTCCCATTCTTCAAACTTAAAATATGAGGGTGAGATTGAGGTGTGTGGGGAGGGAGGGGTGGTGCTAGAGTCCCCTTTCTTGGTGGAGTATTTATAAAATTATGGGTCAATATTGTCCTAATATCTTTTAAAGATGGAATTTTGCTGTTTGAATTGCTGAATTAAAATCCATTTCCTTATGAAGACACTGTTGAATACATCTCCTTCCTGACATATGGTTTTCAAAAAACATCTTGACGACTTATTAATGTACTTTAAATTTTTTATCTGACACTAGCAAGGTGAATTACCTTTTAATTATGCAGCTGCATTGAGTAGTAAATTCAGATGCATTTGAAGTTTGGCATAGTAATTCTAATTCTTTCATGCTCTTACATCTCGTTGTGATACAAAGAGACAGCATTGCTCAGGTTTACTCTTTTACCATGAGCTGCTCCACATATTCTACCTGCTCCGAATATGTGATTACAAGAATGCTACTCAGCATGTTGATAAACTGGAAACTGCTATGAAGGCCGACTTACAGCTGATGCAGCATGTTCAGAAGCTTACCAAAGAGCTCGACGCAATAAACCAGGATCTCTCTCAATCTGATCTGCACTATAGAAACCGGTCAACGCTTATGGCAAGACGAGGTCAGCTTGAAGAACAATTGAGCAGTGTTATTGGACCGAATTCAACTAGCAAGGACCTACTGGAACCTGCATACTTTGGGAATGTTAGAAGAGGATGGGGTGAAAAGCTTGAGTTGGCTCCACCTCCAATTGATGGAGAATGGCTGCCAAAAAGTGCTGTGTATTCTCTGGTTGATCTTATGGTTGTCATCTTTAGCCGCCCAAAGGGACTTTTTAAGGAGTGTGGAAAGCGAATTCAATCTGGATTACAAACAATCCAAGGTATGCTTTCGGATTCTGCCAATTTTCTTTTTCTTCTCCCCCTCCCCTTGCTATCAGTTTCTTTTTCAAGTTCTTGAGTTGATTTTTATATTACCCTGGTCTTTACCAGTTAATATGGTGCTTAACCATTGACAATGTAAATAAGGCAAAGCCTTCAAATTGATAAGCTTAAATAATCTTTATGGTGTTACCCCCTTTTCTTTTTATGTCCTCTTCAAAAGTTTGATGTGAAGAATCTTCCATCTATAGACTCTTCTGCATGATTTCGAAAGAATACTATCAACTATCATTGACAACTAGAACAGAAGGTTAACTAAATGTTCCGTAAGAGACAGGATTAGTTTGATATGGACTGTAGTTATTATAAGCGTTTGTGTTTGTTTTTGCGGAGTTGCACATTACTTTCATATTGTGAACATTATGACCTGTGTGGTACTTCTCTGTCCCAATGATTCTAAATCTTTCGCAGTTCTTTCAATATTGCTTACATGTACACTTTCTGAAATTACTTGAAGCAATCGAGGATGATAATTCTTTTTTCATGGTGTGTTTTCGTTGTTTACTGACTTTTTGGTAGATTATGAGATAAGTAACAAAAAAAAATGAAGCTAATAAACCTAATGTAGTTTCTAAATTATGTGATTTTCCAGGCTGGGTGTCTAATCAATAGTTGGAAAGAAGCAATCTCGGAGATAGCTTCATTTAATATGTTTCTCACCTCTTGTCCTTGATGCATATTTGTTGGAGATCACAAAAGAGCTTAGGAAATTCCGGTCCTTACTTGAGGATGGAACTTCTGTTTGCTAATATTCTTACTGCTTATGTTGGTTTTTATGTCCCAACCACTCTGACCTTTGTGAACAGCGGAAAGTAATGCTATACTCCTGAACGTCCTTATACATTGCCATAGCTCCTTTCTTTGCTTAAGCAAATGTAATTCTATAGCATTTTCCAATCATTTTGAAAGTTTAATAGAATTCTTGTATGTCCAAACTTCCTGCAGTAAGTTAGTGGATATAAAAATCTCTAAAAACAATAATCTGTTTTCTCTGGACTTCTGAATCTAGGCATCAAACATTGACATTCATTGTCTCTATGATCAACTCTTTCTGCAACTTTTAAAGACCAGTTTAGATATTGAACTTTCTGTGACATGATCAGCTTCCAAACCTGATTGATAGTTTTCCGTGCAGTGGAGCTTGTGAAACTTGGAGTCACTGATGGTACGACAGGTGAGGGCTCGTGCGTCCAAACGAGTTGTAACCATTGACAAGTAAGACTATCTGTTATGTAAATACAGCTGCTAAGCTCACGAACTTGTCTTTCTGAAATGTGAGCAGAAGTGGATTTGCAGAACTCTGCCATTTGGATGGCTGGTGCATATTTGATGCTTTTAATGCAGTTCCTCGAAAATAAAGTAGCTGTGGAGCTCACTCGTTCCGAGTTTGTTGAAGCGCAAGAGGTTAGTAGATGCGTATAGTGTTACCATTTTAAATTTTATTTGTACAATTCTATACGTGTTCCGTTTAGTGGAAGTACTCTTTGGAGGAACAAAGTAAAATCGCAAAGTAGACTATAAGTTTGGGGGATGGAGGGATTACTATTTATTGAATGTTAAGAGTGTAAATTAGATCATTGTACTGACCTGTAAGTATATCTTTTCGTTTGCAGGCCTTGGTACAGATGAGAGATTGGTTCATTCGCTTTCCAACTATTTTACAAGCATGTGAGAACATTATCGAGATGCTCAGAGGACAATATGCCCATGCTGTTGGCTGCTATAATGAAGCTGCTTTTCATTTTATTGAAGCGGTGAAGGTATGTTATTATCATTGATTGTTACTCATGTTCAAGCTACTGATTTATGGGTTAAACTTAGTAGTTGGCTGTTTTTAGCATCTAGCTGCATGACCAGGCCATTTCAGCTTCATTTTACCCGGCATCCCACTCGTTATGACTGGCTAGTTTATTGGAAATACTCTTGATACATTGGGATGCTATTTGAGGTGTAATGCTATAGCCACCAGGAGAAGTACACTTTTTGTTAGATATTTGAAATGGTGTAATTTTTATCTAACAATTGGTCAAATTAAATAAGCCAACAAGGGCTGTGTGAACTTTTGGTGCTCTTCTCTTGGTGGATGTGGCATTATTCCTATTCGAGTATTGATGACATGCAACTTCTTTTGAATTTACCTTCAAGATACTTGTTATTGTTGGAAAAACTTGGGGTAATGGAGTTGGGCATCCTAATATTCTTCCATGCATGTGTAACCGTCAATCTTTTTCATTTTGGAGAAAATTGTTATAACAGCAGAAGTTGCCTTCAACCAATTTTTTGGATCATTCAACCCCCCCCCCCTCCCCCTTCAGATCTCCTTCCTTGCTTGTATTTCAAAATTTAAGCTAGTTGTGATAATCTGTCAAATTCTGATGCCGGTCCATTAAAATGGGGCCCTTTTACTTTGAAGAAGCTTTTTCTGGGGTGATAAAGGGTATTTACCGGCATCGGAAGGATAGTTGAGGTGCATCTATCTAACAATCTTGCATGTGTTTATTACTACTTTTCTGGTTTGGACATCAAAAAAAGTAAAACAAAGATGTTTGTTACTTATGTGAAGCCCTTGTAAATATGTAATCATGCTAAATCTAAAATAACTCAGTGAATTTTGCATCCAGCTGACTGAAAACAAATCCATGCAAGCTATGTGCCAAGTTTATGCTGCAGTCTCTTTCATTTGCATTGGTGATGCGGAATCCTCTGCGCAAGTAAACTTCTATTCTTACTGATTGTCAATTCTTAGTTCTTCCACATTGTCTTTAAATAAAATAAAATATCCGAATGCAGGCTTTAGACTTGATTGGACCAGTTTACCGAACGATCGACTCTTTTGTTGGAGTACGAGAGAAAACTACAGTCCTCTTTGCATACGGTTTTCTTTTGATGAGGCAGGAGAATCTACAAGAAGCAAGGTAGAGATTTCGGTTGTTAAAGATCTTTTCCTTTACCAATTGACTTACTTGCCCTTTTGATTCTAGAATTGGGTGTATTGATTTACGATCTGTACTCTAGGTCTAAACATTTTGTTTCGCACTGCATGTATGTTAGTCCTGTTTATTCCTAAGAATATTTGATGTCCCCAATTCCCCATGAAATGTCATTTATATTTCTCAAAGGATGGAGGTTCAAAATATTGTACGTCGGAGTTGACTATATATTTATTCTTCTATAGTCCTTGTATATGGGATGGTGTGCCATCCTCTTATACGTTGAATAAAGCAGAGTAGAATTTGGTACCCTGTTCCATTTCCTTATTTCTGCAAATGTTTGAATATAAATTATATTACAAAAAGGGTCTTATTGGTATTCTCGCATTTCGATTTTGAATTCTCACCCTCCCTGGTTCAATATCCAAAATGAGACCTCGCAGCAAAAGAAGTTGATGTGAAGGTTCAAGAATCTGACAGCCCCTTGAGCAGGAGATTTTGTGTAATGCCCTTGAAACTCTACTTGGTGTTTTGTTTTGGAGTTTGGGTAGCTACTAGCTAGAAGTTACTGACGTTCAACTACCATGCTCCTGAGGTTCCATTGTGTCCTCCACTCTGACTGCAGAAGGTGTATGCTTGTCCCAATGTGGTACGCGGGGTCAAGCTAAATGTGGGTACCCCAGCTTAGATGCAGGAATAGCATAAAGAATCATGTATCTTGTAATGCTGAAAGTTCAAAAACATGAAAAATTCGATCTGTTAACCAATGATATCAATGTTAAAGAGGTCAGAATTACTTTGTCTGTAACTTATAGTGAGGCTGACAGCTAATTATAATCAATATATATATGTCCTCTTTATATCAAGTAGCAGCATACAATTGTTGAACTGTTCAGCTTATGATTTCAGTACCTGATTCATTTACTGCTCTCAAATCAACTGTCTCTCACCGTGCAACAGTTCTGATGCAGGGTTCGATTAGCCAGTGGTTTGCAGACAACACACATGACTTTGGGGAATCTTCAGCTCGTTTCACAGTATCTGACAATTCTCGGAAATTTGGCACTCTCTCTTCATGATACTGGGCAAGCCAGAGAAATTTTGAGGTCCGCCCTTACACTGGCTAAGAAGCTCTCCGATGTTCCAACTCAGATCTGGGTACTATCAAACTTTACAGGTATATTTCATCTCAGAGTAGATGTACCTGACAGGTATATAGAAGAAGGGTGTTTCCGAAATTATCTTTCATAATCAATTTTGCCAAATGCACCCTTAACTAGATGTCATCTACACAGATTTTCAGGGTAGTGTATTTATCTGGTAAAGTTCTTTATTTGATCGAACTGTTGGTGCAGCGTTATATCAACAAGTTGGTGAGAAGGGAAATGAGTTGGAGAATCATGAATACGAAAAGAAAAAGATAGAAGATCTGCAAAAGAGACTTGATAATGCACATGCATCGGTTTATCATCTTCAACTGGTAAAGCTGTTTGTACCGTGCTTCAATCAACTGGAAGTAGATGACCTTAAGTTGCTTCCAACTATGCACTTCTCACTTACTGACTCTATTACATGCCATATGCTCAGATTGAGAAAGCAAAATTTGAAGTACGTCGACTGAATGAACTTGATATCAAGCGAGCAATATCAGGGCCATCTATGAGGGTTGACCTTGACATCCCAGAATCTGTTGGATTATCATCAGCAGCACCAGTGCCATCAGCAAGGCTCATGGATTTAGACATTGGAAGACGTGGGAAGCGGAAAGTGTAGTATATTATTTCTTCTTCTTATTATTATTTTTTTCTTTCTATGTAATATAGACCAGTTGGTGGATGAAAATTGAAAGGCCTTTTTTTGTCTGTATCCCACCCTTCTGTTCTGTATAGCACGTACTCGTAGACCTTGAGGTGGGTTTGTTGTTGTATGAATGCTTGATATTTGTATACGCAGCCTAGAACACCCTTTATTATTCTTGAATGTCAGTTAACTACTTACAGAACTTGTCTTGTCAGTTTCTTTAGTTATTGAAGACTCTCGGATCGGTTTTAAAAGTCGTTTAGGCATAACCCGTTGAAACGAATTTTTCAATGTGCTTGGAGAGCGTGTTGATAATTTATATTATGTAGATACTCGAACATCTCTTATTCATAGATCTGCCCTTTATTGTTAAATACAAAATTATGTATTTTCAAACAATTTAAAGGCTGAAGTTGTTCGAGAGGGAGTTGAGTGTAAATATGGATTTACGTGGAGCCAAAGAAAACCAAAGAGAGAGAATTCCTTTATCTTGTAGTTTTCATACATGTCAAATGACTTTCACGAATGTGGTTGCTAGATAAAATAATGTCTCTGTTACCATCGAACATTTTATTTGGTGGGTTGCTAAATATCACCCCTAAAATTTTCAGTACCGCCCGAATAATTTCAAAATTATCCCTATCAAAAAAAATCCTAAAATCATCTCTAGAAGTGAATTCCTTTCCTGGCTTCTGCATCAAGAGAACTGAATTCCTTTTTTGGACAAATGAGTAGGATTATTGACTCCAAATTTGAATTTTTGAGGGCATTGTCTTCCATACGCGGGCTCATTCAACATAATAATTTTTTATTCTACTCATGTTAAAGAGCAAGAGACATTAGTTTGAGTCTGACCCTTCCACACAAAAAGAAAACCTAATCATGACGGGTTAATTATGACAAATTAATTGATTAAGCTGTGTTAAATAAAATTATTGGTCACATAATATGATTCACATTACCCGGATGGCCTAAGGTATCTTACTTGTGATGGACATAATTACCCATTATACCACTGACGTTTGACTCAGGTGCCAATGTTGTCACTGACCTTTAATTTGCTTTAATTTGACCCTAAACTATTTTAATTTTTCCAATTATACCATTACACCCAATTTGAC
>JAOTQG010118493.1:0-10991 GCA_025631175.1 Iris virginica | reverse complement strand
AGAGAGAGAGAGAGAGAGAGAGAGAGAGAGAGAGAGAGAGAGAGAGAGAGAGAGAGAGAGAGAGAGAGAGAGAAGATGATGATGTTCGATCGGCGGCGCCTGCAGCAGCGAATGATGATGATGTTGTTCGGCGGCGATGAGCTCTCGTTAGTCGAGCAACCCAACCAGCCACCCGTCCCTACCCTCTTTTTCCCATCTTAACTCCCTTCTGCACGGTTCTCCATCCATGGCCGTTCACCAAGATCCCTATCCACAGTTCTCCGTCCATGGCCGTTCACCAAGATCCACAAATCAACTACCCAAATCCACAAATCAACTACCAAGAACGTAAAGGGGAGAGGCAAAAAGGGGAGGTTAGATGGAGGATAGGTAGAGAGAGAGAGAGAGAAACCAGATCTAGAGAGATGGACTCCCCCAGCTCGATTTAGAAGCCCTGGCCTTTTCATCCAACCCTAAGTCCCTGCGACGACCTCCGTTGTTCGAACCCAGATTTCGACGTGTGTGTGTGTGTGTGTGTTTGTAAACACTGTGTGTGTGCATGTTTTGTAAACTGACTGTGTGTGTGTTTTGTGAACTGGGGGGGTGTGTGTGTGTGTGTATGTGTGTGTGTGTGTGTTTTTCGTGAGATTCTCATTTTTGGTCCCCGTATTATATATTTCCAAAATTCCCCCCCCCCCCCAAGTGTGGACATGTGATAAGCACGTGACGTTTAACAGTCAAAATTAACAATTGACTAACGGCACGGACCAAAATCGGCCTTTTTTTTCAAACTTGGACCAAAATTGGCCAATTCCAAAGTAGAGGGACTATCTGCAGAAATCGAAAAGTTTGAGGGACCATTTATGAAGTTGTCCCCAATTGTTTCATGTACGAATCACTTGAAGACTCTAAATAATGGGAGCCGATTGCTTTTAATAAAAATCGGCCAACCTGGTAGGTTATGAATAAATAATGGGATTTCCCAAACTTAAATCAAATTACAAAAATAGAAACCCAATGAATACTAATATGTGCACGAGGATAGCACCAGTGCTCGTACAAACCAGAGTCACCAGCATATTCCTTGATGAACTACTGGCACTTAGCTGCCCTGCATTAACGAATTCGTTCTTACCGGAAGTTAGGGAGACATTTACAGCCGTTGAACCTGAGAAGGAGTATTCCAGAAATCATCAGAGAAAGAGAAAAAAGTGGATGTTAAAGTTCAACCCCAGCTGAATAACTGTGAGCCAAAAAAAAAAAAGAAAAAAAAAGCAAGAAAGTCCCAGAGGCGGCCAAAGGGACTCCAGGTCTTCACACACACCAAAGGGGAGGGGGGGGGGTTAAAGAAAGAAAGCTTACAATCATAGTCTGTCCATCCAATCCGTTGTCGCGCCAAATCATAAACAAAGATCTTATCTTTGAGAACAAGATCTGCAAATCAAGGATAAATAGATTTAGAACATAATCATATATGGTTCATAAAACGCAAACTGCAAAGATCAAGCATGCAATAGTGTGAACTTACCTCCTAAAATTGTTACCCCTGAATTTTGAACTCTCTGAAACCCAATGCACCACGTGTTATCACCATCCTGCAACATTATTAATATAAGCACTGTAGATAGCATGAATCTCCATCAACAGATGAAAGAAGTAAAATCGATTTCGAATTTCCTGGAAAAAGTATAAAGAGGGTAGTTCAGGAACTCACAACAGCAGAACTAGTTATAAGGTAGTCCACTGGCCTTAGAATCAAGGATGCACCACCAGCAAAGTTCAATGAAACCACAGGGAATATATCATTTATACTGCTAATGAGACAAAGGAGAATCTGTTAGTGGAGTAAAAAATGTCCAAAGTTTCTTCGTAGTCATGAGTCTATGAGAGATACCTGGAAGGTACCACATAACATTGGATGCCTTTGCTAGCAATAGGAGTCACTGATTGTGCAACAGTGGCAGTTATCTGCACAAGTGAGAAACACTTACTTCAAATCAAACTACAGAAAGAAATTCAACTTTTTTTCTAGAAGCAGATAGCATCTGGAATCAACTTCTAATTAAATTTGTCAAAACAAGGAACACAAACTTACAGCACCGACAAAAGGATCATATGCTCCTTCCACAAGGTATGACAAAGTTGTTCCGGAATCAACAATGGTGCCTTGGCTGTCCGAGGTTGCGAACACTGCTGCATCAATAGGCAACAACTGCCCATTGACAGCAATGCTCTGCAAATACAAATTGTAATGAGGCCTGAAAATTGGAGATTAACATAATTGCCCTTTAAAACGTCTTCTAACCTCCAAAATTCTTCAATTTGTAAATGACAAAAACAGTTATATTACTCAAAGCATATGAAGAGTGTTGGCCAATTAAAACCAAAAGACAAGATAACATTGCCAAAGAATACATTCTATAACTGTTGGGAAGTCTTACTATAACTGATGGCAAATCTTACGAGAGATAAAACATCAAAAATAGACGAACATAGAGATTTGTCAATCATTGAGGCAGAAATACTAATAGAAACTTCATATAATTTAGTTTGATCTAAAAAAGAAATAAACAGAAAAAAGAGGGTTCTAACTTCTAATAAGTGCCCCTGGGTCACTTCTAAATTTGGACAAGGGACAGGTACCAACACACGGTAATATTTTAACGTAGCAGAGGCTGTTTTCTCAATGCAAAAGGACACAAATGGAACCCGGGGAGGGGGGGGGGTGGATTCACTGGCACTTCTCACAAAGAAAGTGACAACTGACTATATCCGTTACAAAAGAGAAGTGCAACCATGAAAAGCATAATGACATCAGCCACGAGACAAGGGTCCTTCTCAAACACATGATCTTTAGTTGCAGCCTTCCGTTACAAGTCATTATAGCACAACCCTTTTATACATCAACGTATTTCATGATACATTTGAGGAGAAAAGAGGGCTTAGCGTAGTGAATCAACGTTCAGACTGGTGTGAAACTATATATTGGGTAATGCAAGTACCTCACGAAAAATTAACATCAGTCTACTTTCAGGTTGTTCCCATCTTCAAGAGCTAAGACTTCAATGTTTCTTAAGACCAAATTTCACCCATGAATACACAAATCCAATTTCTTTGAACTATCACACATCAGCCGTACTTTACCCTTTGTGTATTACCTACCAAAGGGAAACTATCTTCATCATTATAAGTTTCAAACATAAGTCACTCGCATAATTCAGACAATACACGCATGACTACAAATGCATACTTTACTCGGGCTACCATAACGCAATTTGTTTTGGAGGAAGCCAAGAAGTCCAACCTTCATAATTTTCGAAACTTTACCTTGTCAAATACCATGCACATAGCATCAAATGTGTAAGGGAAAATGTAAATGACTGATTTGGTCAAGTCTCTCTTTTAAATTTTACCAACGTCGAGAACGGAAAGATATCTCATTCGCATGAATGCTTATGAAATGGATGTATACAAACATTAAGATCAAACATGTTTACTTCAATGAAAAGGGACAAGGGAACAGGAAAAAGGGAAAATGCCCCATCCTTGTACGAGAATCTAAAGTCTACACCAAATTTTTAGTAACACAAAAGTTGAGTGCCAATGCATGTTTAATTCCCTACCCTTTGTATCAATAATTACCCATGGAAATGAACATCAATAAAAAGCAAGAAAATTTATATAATACGTACTGCGATGGGACAAGAGGACTATAAACGATGCTTGGAGCCAAAATCTCACCAAGAACTAGTATACCCCCACCACTTTCATCTCCTCTCAAGCAATGGGAGAAAACTTTTGGAGTAATCCCTCGCGATGACAATTGTGATATAACAGATGTCTGTTGTTGCCCAAACCCCAAAATACCATCAAGCGCTTTAGCAGCTTTAGTCAAGTCCCCGGACTGATAGGTGCTACACCTGTTGCCACCACCAATAAAACATGATAAAAATCTAAATTCCTTACATGTGTACTTCACCTAGATAAGAATGCTTCAAGAAAATGCAACTCCTGATACAACGCAATTGCGTGTAGGATCAATTATGTCGAGACCACGACTTAATAAGCTTGATACAGACCACGACGAACTTCTTACACGTGGTTACTTTGATTATAAAAAATAATTTTGAGAAAAAGATGCAATTCATGATACATTTGTGAATGCAAAAGAAGTATGATCAATTAGTCCGGACGGGAACAACTTAATACATCTATAGTAGAGAATAATCTTTGTTCTTTTCGATCCCCCCTCTCTTTCTTTGTTAGTGATGATTTTCAAGTCTACAAAGGTACCTAAACTCTCCGCATAGTCACAAGTGCTCACACAAATACCATCCTTAAGAAAACAAAGAAGTTCTCACCCAAAAATAATTGCAGCCGATGAGTTAGCGACCAAAGTGGGCCCAAGAATTGCATCAAAATACAGCAAATCAGTAACATAATGACCAGATGTCCCACTTCCATCTCCATACTGGAAAGAATAACCACATTGATTGCCTTGACCGGAACATTGAGCAGCTGCAGTTTGAACTATAGAGGCGCACATAGAATCTGAGCAAGATACTAGGGAAGCAGTTGATGAGCTCGTTGCATCAAAGAAAGTGAGCTCAACCTGAAAACACGAACCAGTATCAATAAGCAGTTTGGCGCAGTTTAGCTTCCTTTATCCATAACTCAAAGAGTACTAAAGGAGGTAAGAAATTTACTCCAAGTTCACTAGTTTGGGGGCAGTCTTCACAGGGATTGCAGGTAACCCACAATATGTCACTTCCAGTATCAATCTGCACCTTGAATTCTCTTGGTGGAGAACCCAACTTCACTTTTGTATAATACAATCTACAACAAAAACCAAAAGCCCCAAAAAATTGAAGATCATAGTCACTCACATAAATTCGCTCTCCAAAACCAGCAGACCTATTAAGGAGCTAATAACATAATTATATATGTAATCAATCCACCAAGCTCCATAATGTCCCCAAAAGAGCCGATGTCTTGGAAATGTCCCCAAAACAAGAAAGCAAACTATTAAAAATCAGAGAAAGGAGCATGAAATTGCAAATAGCCGTATTCCACACGGACAATTTATGTAGTACCAGAAAAACACAATGAAATGAGCCCTGAAAATTTTCATAAACAGAGGTGAACAATACACTGAAAATGCCATTATGGAGTACAATTTTGTATACAAAATGAACAACAGAAACTAACCCATATACACCAATTAGGATTTCAAGTAGTACACTTAAAGACTACTAAAATTCATAACAATAAACTAGACGCTCTCAACCAAAAGAAGAAAAATGAGGAAAAAGAAAAAGCAGAACCCAGGTGATAACATTCTACAACTTTACAAGAAAATTCAATAAAAAGAAACCAAATAAGAAACCTTACCCGGAACCGTAGGGGTTGGCGGTACCGACAACGGGGAGGTCAACAACGCCGCCGACAACAGTCTGTAAGATTCGACCGTGCCTGGCCTTGTCCCGTGCAACCAGCTCCTCCAGCTCAAGTTTATGGTTTCTCACCGGAAAAGCCCGCTCAAGACTCAGCACCCTCTTAGTGGTATGAAGGTGGGACCCACCACCGTAAACCGCCGCCGCCGCCGAAAGCAATAAGACCAAGAAGATCAGTAAGACCCCGCCGGGCTTCCCCAGCATTGTACAATTGGATTGTACCCACTAAAGCTTTTTTGAGCAACAGAAAAATCGAAGTGGTCGTAATTTTGTGGGATTGTAGTAATTTTGAATTATTGAGGAGAGAAGGAAAGATCGATGGGTCCTGTGCTTTTCAGCATTGATGAAATGAGAGAGAAAGTGAGGGTAGAGAGAGGATGTGTAATGTGTGTGTACGTATATACCTGTATGTGTATATATATAGTTAACAGTTAGAAAGGGGGTTTTGATTTGAATTAAATGTTGAACTTTAGTTAAGGGTGAGAAAAAAAATGTAAAAGTGATTAATTGAACCAAATTAACTCATCAATAAAAAATCGAATTAATGTATTGATTTGATTTCGGTTATTAGTACTATCAAAATCGATAATATTGGTTTGTTTGTAGTTTAACTGTAATGTTATAATTTTCAAACCGAACCGAATCGAAATAATATTACTACTGTATATTTAATTTATTTACTTAGTTAATTACTTATATACATTTATATTATTAATATTTTTATATTTTATAATATTGAGTATTATATTTATATAAATTTTTACTCTTTTCTTTTAATTTTTGATTTTTTCACATTCAACTTTTATACTAGAAAATTATGTTCACTTAAAATTTATAAATTGAATCATAAAATTAATCTTTTTTATAATTAAAAATCTCTACTCTATGAATTTTTTTTATCACCAATTAAAATTTAAAGATTACACAATTTTTTTAAAAAAAATCGAAAGTTTGTAAAAACTGAACCGAAAAATATAAAATCGAAGAGTCGGTTTTTCATGTTCTCGGGTTGATTTTGGTTCTGAAAAATGGTAAAATTGAACTTTTGGTTTGGTTGCGATTTTAATCAAAAGTTATCAAAACCGAACTATGATCACCCCTAACTCTATCAGCATTGACTTAGGACGCAAATTTAAAGATTTTTCAAAATTTAAATTCCATTCTATAAATTGTCAGTATAACAAATATTATATTATTTAAATTTTTTTACCAACCGAGCTATGTCCCTAGAACGAGTGTGATTTGATTTAATTTGATGAATAAATGAGAAAGAGAAGAAACAGTTTTAGAGAGTACAAACTGCAGAAATGGTTGCTGTACTGAAAACAATATTTGGAGAAAAATTCTTAAACTTAATATTGTTCAATTTTAGTCTATGTATTAAAAAAATCAAACGTAATCAGTTCTAAACTCTAATTTCAATCAAATTAAATTTGGAATACAAATAAAAATGCATGACACTTATTAATTGCAGGAATAAAAGCATCAAATTTACTTACTTCCTCCGTGAAATCGATTTATTTTCCCCATTTTTTACTAAAAGAATACGAAAAAAGACGAAGAAAATGAGTAAATCTGATATTTTTTGTCCCGTCATTTAGTAAGTGTCATGTATGATTATTTATATTTCAAATAAAAGTGGACCGAAATTAGAGTTTATGATCGATTACGCTTAATTTTTTCAATACAAAAACCAAAATTGAGCAATTTTAAATTTTTTTTTTAGATATTTATTCAGTAAAAGGACTATTTTTACAATTTGCCCTTTTAGAGAAGATTAGGGAAAGCTTTTTGATTAATTAAAACATTGATTAATTAAAACATTGATTAATTTAACTTGTTGGAGGAGGTGATGATTTGGAGATGCACGTTAATGCCGCTGCCAGAGAGAGAGAGAGAGAGAGAGAGAGAGAGAGAATGTAGGCAATGTGAAAGCCCCCTTCTACCCCTGCCCATCTGTTGCGAATAAATATAATCGTAATGTTAGATATTTAATTATTAATTATTAATTTTAAAGCAAATATTAATAAAGATTGAATTAATTAATTTTTAGTGATATGAAATGATATTTTCATAATTTAGTATTCTTTTGATAGTTGTTAGTATAATCCAAGTGTACCATTTTGACTAAAAAACCATCTAAATTTCAATTTATTCATAATTTTTTTTTAGAGTTTTGGAGAGATATGAATAAAAATTAAAGAATAAAAGAATAAAATTAATAATAAATAATAAATAAAATAAAGACGTAGCACTGGCAAATACGCCCTTTATTTGGAGGTATATGAAAGGAGTTCGGATCATATATTCTATTTGATGTCTCATTTTCTATCCTATTTTTTTAAAATTTTATTTTAATAATTTAAAAGATAATTGTAAAATTTTAAATTCCAAATTGTAGCATCAAACCTTTAAAAGATAGGAGATAGGAGATGAAACACCAAAAGGATAGAACATCTCAACTCATATAAAAGTGTAAAATATCGATTTAATTAACCAACTGTATCGAGAAAAGTAAGTAAAAAATCCTTTTCGAAAATTATGTGTCGCTTTTGAGAAAATAATCTCAACAAAAGAAATTAGTAACAATCAACATTGTACACCGGTCTTCATTAATTTTTCAATATCCTAACAAGGGTATTTGCATGGGGCTTATATATTTATTCGGAAATAATTACTAAATTAAGGAGAGGATTTAATTAAGGTATATGATTCTTTATTTTAATAGTATATATATGACAGCTATTTTTGTTGCTACGTGAGGGTTTAAGGTACGTATATATACCGCTTCGTAATTCACACGCTATATCTACATAATATATTAGTCTTGTCATTTACACACTTTTTTTTTTAATAAATCTACACTTCTTTTTTATATTTTACTAATTATATATATAATTACTATAATACCCTTCTTAAGTTTGAAAGATATCAACAGCAACTTTTTACACTTAGGTTTTATTATTAATTAATTAATTTTGGAGGAGGATCAGGATGGCGGAGGAGCAGAAATGGCAGAAAACGAGTGGACACAGGCTATGCGCCAACAACCGTGAATTCTTGGGAAGCCCTACCACACAACATATGCTCTAAGTTCTTCAAAGACCTTTCCCTCAAGGAGCAACAGCTCTCCCAGGCCAAACTAGTCGTCGAGAACTCCCTCTCTCACCCCGATTCCTCCTCCGTGGTTTCTGCAACCGCCACGTCCGCTTCGATCTTTGTTTCTCCCGATCCGTCAAATTCATAGCCAACGGCCGTTGAGGCAGAGGTGACGATTTGTCTGCCGGCGAAGCCTAACAGGTATTCGACTTGCAGGAGACGCGTGGGATTTACTTTGTACAGGATTAATTACGCACAGGTGCGAAATTACCTTCTGGGGGACCCATAGGTACCCGAAGCAGCACTGATGCACGTTCTATTTCAAGATGTTGGGGAAAGAGGCGATAGCCAGAGCTAATCCACTGATTAACGGAGAAAAGCTCGAGAAGTTTGAACCAACTCTCGAACTGATGAGTTGAGCAGTTGGATGTAATTTGTATTAGGAAATTCGCAATGCTGCTTGATCTGTTCTGACAATGAAAGTGTTCCCACGGGCTTGATGTCAAATTCAATTTGTTTGTTGTACATTAGGTTGGGTTGCTTGTTTTCTTTTTTCTTTCTTTTTGTTTTTTAACATGAGTCGATGTAAAACCATGAGATCCTTCAATCTGATAATTCATGTGATCGTATCCTTCAATTTGACATTAAAAAGATGGGACTTTATTTATTATTGAGATTTAAACATTTTTTAGAAGGAAGATTATAATGAAAGAGAATTCTTAATCCTAAAAATAGTGTGTATTTAACATTTTTTAAAGTTAAAATGAATGTGAATATATAATTTTTAATCAAAAAGGTATTATAGTAATTATATTTAGATACTTATTAAAAAATAAAAAATAAGTGTAGATTTATAAAAAAATGGAGTGTGTAAATAACATTATATATATATAAAAAAATTCACCAACTTAATCCATTGGAATGATGGGCGAAATGTAACTATTAAGTGTAAGCCAAAACAAAATTAAGCTTCATTTATACTATTCAGAGATTAATATGAAAAGTAAAATAAGTATTTGAAATTACTGCAAGTTAAGTTTGAATTTTCTGTTTCAAATAGTATTTTATTTTTTTTAAATTAAATTGGGAGAGGAACCTCTATCCCACTCTATGTCCAATTCTGTGTACCACTACTCACATTGTGATGGATCTTATTATTATTGAATCTCACGACTATGTGAGTAGTGGTACACAAAATGGGACACAGAGTGAGATAGAGGATCCGGACTCTAAAAAAACTCTATTCCAAGTGCTGCTAATCTGCGACTAAATTAAGTTGAATTAAAATTTAAATTTAAATCTTAAATGGATCAACTACGGAAATCTTTTATTTGTTCATCTATGATTTTTCAAATTTCCTTAATTACTGATCAGATATAAATAATTTTGGAGTAGACAGATGATATATTATCGTACTATAATTATTTTCATAAAAGAACGTCATTAATTAAGTGCTTCGACTAATATTTTGGACTCATTATTTTCTTTCGAAGACAAGGTTAATGTCGTAGGCCAATAATCACATGGACTATGAATTGGACACCAATCTAAAATTAATTATTGGTAGTTGAATTGATTATGATCATCTAAACGTCCCTGCTGATCGGTACTACTGAAGGGGGAAATAATTTCATTTCGATGGACGAGATAAAATTTCCCTTTGGCGATATGTTTGAGACATTCTTGGGTATGAAATCAGGTTCAAACTGAGATTACTATCGAGATATTTTTTTCACCGCCTTAAGAATTTACGAGATCATACACGAAGTCTCTCTGACGATCTTTACGTCAGCATAACAAACCTAACAGAATCAGTGAATCAATACATTTAATAAATTCATCCGGTGTAGCGTAGAGGGGACCATCCTCGCCACCCCGTGGACAATGACATCCAACCGTTTCTCATATATAAGGTATCCGTTACTTTATACGCACGGTACGCAATATAGAAAACACACTTTCGAATTTCCAGCTCAACTCTGAGAGAAGCAATACTGATTCTGAGGCCGTTCGTCGGGACAAACTCCGGCTCAGTTCACGATTTGTTCGTCTTCTCAGATTGCCAGGAACGTCGTCTCGCTGCTCGTTTGGACCAAAAATACCTCGCTACGAGATCTAAGCCATTGCTCACTTTTACAACATCAACCTACATATTAGCATTCTTTCTAAAAGTTTATTTTTATCTAATAGGGTAGTACCACAGATGAGTATTCACGAAGTTGCTTATGCTTGGATCGGTAAATTAATTTTTATTGATATAATATAATATTTAAAATAAAAAGGAAAAATTATCAAAAAATTATACATTTTAATTAAAAATTAAATATTATATCGCTTCCCGTTAGGAGGATAACTAGTGAATGCCCGTGCCCGAGGGCATGGCGCGAGAAAAAATTGAAATATTTTTTTAATAAAAAATAATTATTTTATAAAAATAGCTATAATTTTTTGTAATTTACA
>JAOTQG010118482.1:0-10996 GCA_025631175.1 Iris virginica | reverse complement strand
TTGGTAAGGATGCTCTGGCATGAAATCAAATTACCCCAATAACGGCAGCACCTCACAGGTTTCGTCGATTACTTCTCAGATACCGTCGCCGAAACCGTCAGTAGCTTTAATGGAAGCATTATGGAGGATTGTTTTCTGTGTGAGGAGAGATAGGGCAAGAAGTTTTGTAGAAAGAGAGAGAAAAGGGGGGGGGGATAGAGAGAGAAGGGGGGAAGTAAGTTGTTTTTTGAGGGAAGAAACAGAGAGATGAGGGAGGAGAGAGAGAGAGAGAGAGAAGAGAGTGAGAGAGGAGGGAGGAGAGAGAAGAAGAGGAGAAATTTAAGAGGATATTAAAGTGATGTAATGTGATATTTAATATAGGGGTAGTAGATGAAAAATGATAATTTAGATGGTAATATATGTGATATAAGAGTGTTTTTGTTGAGTGATCGAATATATTTCAATACTTCATATTCCCGTATATCACCATATAACACTTGTGATCCACCCCTATTCAATGCAATCCATTATCACGTATATAGCAGGGTGATGAACGGAGGATGGCAAGAACTTAAAGTACGCATATTCAAATATCAAAGCGCATATCATACCCTGTAGGCTGTAGCAAAAAATTGCAGAATAACATTATGTTAACCCTGTAAATCAATGAAATAACAAACCAAGAACATTCAGAAGAGTATGAGATATAATTTACTGCAACAGTAAGTCCTCAGCTATTTGGGGTCTGTCTAACATGATGAAAAAACACATACTTGGCCTACATAAATAAGATCGAAAGGGTAAAAGTAGTAAACACTAAACATCTATCCAGTAAAAATAATTTGAGGCAAGAGCAGAAAACAAAAAAAACTAAGCACTAATGCATTGTCTACTCAGAAACTGTATAATTTGAACAAAATTCTTTCAAAATATCAAGGCACTGATTCAAATTTATACATGAAATAGTAGGCAGCTCGCTGCTGTACAAAAGGAAAAAAGAAAAAATAAATAAATATTCCGGAGCCCAATTCCTCCAAATTCAACTCAATGAGCTCATTTTATCCAAGGGGTCGCACCATCCTAACAGGTTGCTGAATTGTTTCCGGATTGCACTTTCCCTACTAGCATGAACATTCTTGTGCCAATAGGCTTTTCCTGAGGAACCTCTGCAGACTATAAACTTTGGAGAATATGTGCAGTAGCAGATAAAGGTGCACTCTTATGATGAGCAATATGCCAGAATTCATCTACCCATTCGCTTGCTCAAAATAGCCACTGAGATGGCTATAAGATGAAATAGCCATCTAATGCCCTATCAACAAGTTGCTGCAGTGGACAAATAGCCTGGACGAATTCTATGCGGTAAGGGCCTTGCAATAAGACCATCCGTGGTCCAACCTGCGAACTCACTATCCATTTTTACATGGTTGAATTCCCTTTGCACATACTCTAACGATATCTGAAGCTTTCCACCTGGCCTGCAGTCTTCATAAGCACTTCCTGTCTTGAGCCCAACATTATTCTCCAACCAGTAGAGATAGCTTACATGAAATAATGATTTCAGCATATCCTGTGGTGAGCAGCTCTCTTTTAGTATCACCTGTTCAATGTCAACAAGACAGATTACAGAACCTCTTCTCCAACATTTTTCGCACTTCCAAGAAAGAGTGCAAAAAGAGGAGCGTTCTCACTACTTCTGTTTGCCATCTAACTTAAGTCAGAAGTAGCTTATGCTGTTCAACACATGGATGATACCTTGAAGCACCAAGGAAGGAGGAATCACTATTTCACATGCCATGCCAACCGAAATCTTGTGTTGCCAAAAAATTTAGAAAAGCAATAGAAAAGAATGAATGTGAACCAAAGCTGTTCAACTTACTTGGTATCTTCCAGCATGCTCTGCCAGAATATAACCTTCATTCCTGTACAGATCAAACAACGCACGTGCATCCATCTCGGTTTTTGTAACATCTGAAAGCTTGGACCCCAGCTGCAGCCGTCGCTCAATACTAGCAGCCGCTTCTTTGGCTTCAGCTGATAGAACGACAGGCTCGACCTAAAAAGGAAAAACAGCAACGCACATATTCAGAGCATGTGGTTGGATAGAAAGAAACATTTCACGTCAGGAGAAATTATATTTGGGTCATGCGAACAAGTGCCTTAAGTACCCTGAAGATAGATATATAAGATGCTAAAACAACAAATCCACTACTGTTACAGGCGTAAGGATGTCAACTTTTATTCCAATCACTTGGGATTGGCGACATGAATGGCATCATGTTGTTCTATCTTTTGAGAAGGCCAACAATCAATTCAAACTCATATACCATCATAATTGTTGTCCTTATTTGGTTTGGTCTTTCCTACCTTGATTATGTTGATATTCATATTCATAGTCTCACACTTCCTAACCGGTTAACATACATGTCTACATTATATATGTCCAATTCCATTAAACGATTTTTTCCAATATACATCCTATTGCGGATACATTCATGGTTTCACAAATATGTTCAAGTTAAATTGTAGCATGTCTCATTTCACTAGAGACCTATCTCAGCATTCTCACTTAAGCTAATCTAATTTTATTAACATGACGTTTCTTGCTCAACTTTTCTGTTCCATAAGCCAAGAAAGGTCTTATAGCAATTCAAATAAAACTTTCCCACCAACATCACAGGTATACATGTATTTAGATAAAATGAATAAAAATCACAGGTATACAAATATCCCATAACCCTCGAGATGCATTTATCCACTTCACTGAACATGATAATGCCCCAACTTGATTGTAATTGACCATACCCTTTGTGTGTACACCTACCTTCATTAACAACACAAGTGCAAAAAGATAGCAGTGATACAACTGGAAAGAACAGTTTCAATATTGCATATGCACCATCCTTTGCACATAGGTGTTGGGGCAGTCGGACGTTAAGATGGAATAGGCCTGCAATATGCCCAATATCCCAGCCGCAATACGATGAGAGGCTAATCTTACTGGGACAAAAGATCAAAACCTTCCACGTCCCACGCTGGACTTGGCTGGCTTTGGTTCTAATTTCTAACTGAAATATGAATATCCTGTTCTTCGTCTAGAGTGTACATAGATTTCACCAATCTTGCGGGCTAAGCTTATTAAGAGTGCTAGCCCTCTAGAATAAATATTTATCTTCAGGACAACTCCAGAGGCATTTCTCCAATTCAGTCAACCAGATTTAATCCATGACTAACTTCGTCTCGCGCCTTCCCACCTTGATTAGTAATTTATCCAATGTAATGAAATTGGTCCCTTTAGTGAACTTCATGTTCGTCTAACCTAATTATATCTCCATTGGTATTCCTTGTGCAGCTGGAATTGCATTCCATTAGTTCAATTACTCAGTTTATACCTTTTGGCTTATAACTCCTCTTCACTATTCCTGTCATACACTTCTAAGTGCGTAAGAAACTGCCAACAATGGGTACAATTAACTATAGCATGGAAATGATAAAAGGCGTTTTAGTTCATAGCAATATGTATATATGTCAGCAGTCACAACCTATGAAACTATGCAATAATGTCAGAGCTCGGTCATGGATTCACTTTACGGTAATTGGTACAAAAAGCTAGTACCGGTGTGGCAGGGAAAAAAACAAAGAAAGGGCTGGGGGACGGCATGAAGTAAAAGGCCAAACAAAATCAATAAAAATCTTTCGGTGAGTGATTTAGCACAAACACACTACTGTATTAGTGACAATCAAAATACCTTTCAAGGTTGACTACGAAAGTTGTATAAAAATCATCTTTAATTAAAAATTGGATAATACAAGGGGAAAAAAACACAGATACTGACTTTGCTTTCTGGCTTCAGATTAAGAAGTGGCATAGCAGGGAAAAATGGCTCCTCATCATTGACCTCTTTAACTGAAGGAATAAGTCCACTGAGCAGATATTCACCAAACACCAAGCCTGTAGTAGAAAACCAAAGGGCGTAAGCTTTCACAAAACAATTAGGAAGATATGGTTACCGTGTTTCTTATCTAATGGAATTTTTAAGCTATAATAACCGTCAGCTCAAAATTTACATCTTAAAAACAGGACTCCTCGGGACATACTTAAAAAGAAAGTAGGACTACTTTTTTTCTTCCAATAAAGTGAGTACTAGTGATAACCCAACTAAAAAGGACGTATATCAAGATAAGTGGAAAATGAAGCAAAGGAATCATTTCACTTATCTATACACAATTCTTGAGAGCAACTGGGTCATTAACATTCATGACCAGTTTTTAGTGGTTAAGGTATGAAAAGTATAAACTGTTCCTAATATCAAATGAGGCATGCCATGACATGTTATGTCTGAGCATCAATATAATCGTCTAGGTAGTGTTCCACTTGTATGAATGTACCAGCATTGAGTCTATAATTTTATTGGTAAACTATAATGCCAGTTGAAGAATGATGCAAGCATAGTCAAGATTAGAAGAACCCTGAAACACTTTTGGCCTAAAGAAAACACTTGTAAGATTTAGTAAACACAACAATATCTTAGTCATATTTGCCACCGTAAGATGTGCAGTAAAACCTCCAGAAATTAATAGTGTTGGGACCATGAAATTTTATTTATTTCAGGGAATTATTAATTAATCTATAAATTCATACTTTATTAATTTAAAGAGTCCTTTTTCAGTCGATAAATATGCTTTTACTTACATAAAAAATCATTGTATACTACTAATAAATGTATAATATTTTGTGAATTAAGTTTTAAGAGAAAATTCATTGTACAGTTATATTATTGATGAAAATAAGTAAATGGTATTGATTGTTTAAATACTTAAACGATATACATTGTATTGACTAATTAAATACAGTTGAATACTTGCATCTAATTGAAAACAATAGATGCAAGTGACTCATATTCAACTTTATTTTAATGTATAATTTCAAATGTCAGGGTCCATGATGCAGTATGTCTCTGGGGGAATGGGAAAAGCTAAGAAACTGAGCACCAAAATTTCAACATGAATATATCATTACTAAATTATATTATTATCCCAAAACACACTTAAGTCATCATTAGAACACAAACATAGGCAATGATGAAGAGAGAAGTACTTGCACGATATGGATTCAGCGTCCTTAGTTGGATTGACTGATACGATTTCAGATTACAGAACATGTGGATCCAAGTCACTGCACCAAATGAAACAAGCGCAAGAGGCGTAGAAGACTGTGCGCAGTTAGCTAATGCTATGCCTAGCATGATACCGATAGATTTGCTGACCATTCCCTGAGCTTCACCCTTTGCAATCACCTGCGATTGATAATTACTTTCAGATAAAGTCGAAGGGTAATTACCCATGGAGATTGATGTCATTAAATAGCAGATGGACAACCAAAACAACACGCTCTACACCAAGACAGTTTCATTCCATGAAAACAAATTATAATACACACTGAGCCGAGGGAAGATTGGTGCTTCAGAAGAAAAAAGTGAGATGTAGGTTTCTCAAAAAGGAGTAATGATAAGGGAATTGCCTCAGCAAAGTTCCTCTGAGCAGCAAAGCCAGCAAAGAAACAGCTTCTTGTAGCAGCCTGTCAAGGAAAAAGTTCAAACAAGATGAGTATATGAATACTAATTCTAAATTAAAGAGAGAAAAAAAAATAAGCAAGAGATGGTTCCTAGCTTTCACTGATAGAATTATCAGCATCCAAACACAGCAAGATCCAAAAACACGGTGGTCAGCGCAGTTGTTGGAGGTCGATGCAGAGTTACTTGTATTGTACAGAACAGAACTTTGCAAGAGATTATATACACCGAAAAATGTTTAAAAGAAAAATCATGAACTCCTTAGACAAAGAAAAATGATAAAATCTACATATTTCTACCCTACAGCAGCATCCAAATAACTAATACTGTCAGCAAAGATCTCAGCAACTAAAACTTATATACCTCTACAGCTCAAACTTCCCCCACATCTTACTTAATCGTGTTTGTATTCTACATGAAAAAGGTATTAAGTGCTGCAAGTCTAGTCTCAGGTTCTCGAACGTCATAATTTTGTTGTACTTGATCGCCAACACCAACTTCATACAAATCAATTGACCAACATCATGCAAGTCAGTCAACTCTACCTTACTCATTATTACATGGGCCACTGTACCGAATTATTTTTCACAATTAGCTTGATTTAAAGCCTAGTCATCACACTAGATACACTCGTTCATGTCCTTCTTTAGCTTCTTTATCATTGATGTATAGGTGAATTTTGGCCTCCCCTTACCTCTAATCTAGTTGGTAATATTGATACCATCACATTTCCTACCCGTTGCATTGAGTGTTCTATATGTGGTACAGGTCCAACTATCTCAATTGATTTTTCTCTAGTTTTATCTCCAATCGGGTAAATTTTACCATCACAAATATGTTCACTTATCTTTCATACTCCCTCCGTTCCAATTTAAGTGCCCACTATTCCTTATTGGGATGTTTCAAAAAAATGTCCACTTTCTTGTTGGAGTGTAACAAGGATGGATTGTGTTCAGTAATTTACTCTGTACCCACTCCCAATTCAGGTGTGTCCATGATCTTTGCTTTGCATTAAACTGTGTACAAATTGTAACAGGACTCATATGTTGGAAAGGGGAGTAGTTGATACATTATCTTGACATTCTCATTTCAGTTTCATTTTGTTAACAACATTTTTCTTAGCTTCCGAAAATTTTCTTCCATAAAAGTAGCCCCCCTGTAACAATGTCCTATAAAACATTCGGCTCAACTTAAGAGGGTCACATCTAGCACATGGCACTGCAGATCCACTTTTCTACATCAACGACCCACTTCTCTAATTCAATGAATCCCATCTATTATGTGACTAACATAAACTCCTACTTCCTTGTCTTAACTATTAATCAATCCTTAAACGCAAAAATATCTGGGGAACTTCTTGGCCATCTAACCTTAGTCTTCACAAGAAATCTTTCTATAGCTAAAGTTGCTTGAAATATATGACTTGATTGGGTATAAACCTTTTTGACTTCCAAAGTTTTCCTCTATTTTTCTAGTTTATTCTTGACACCCTTCTTTCTTTCGACAATTAGAAAAATGTCCATTACCTAAATCTATTCACCACAGTATATCATCTTATGCATTTTTTATCAATCCCTTCATAAGTTACGCAAAAAGAAAAAGGACTAAAGGCCAATCCGCAATGGAACTCTCGCGTCTCTCCCCTACAGTTCCAACTATGGTCACAAAAACACCATACACATCTTAGCTCACATCAATATATCTTGCTTCAAGTTTTCAACTCCAGGTACCCGACCATAAACTATTGGGTTGGTGTTCTTCAACGGATTGCTTTTTAAATAAGCATGATTGGAAGGAAACCCATATCAGATGTTTTTGCTTCTTAAACTGTGGGTGTTCGTTGTTCCATGTTGCATACATATGGACAGACAAAATTTTAAGGGACGGGAGCTTGGACTAGTCTAATACTCTCAATTAAAATTTAATCCTGAACCAATCTCCAATGTTCAATGGCATTTTCCATTGGACCAAAAGACTGGGTTAATGGCACACAGTTCTGTGGCTTTGGCACGGTTTCTGAAATCACAGAAGAAAAAGCTAAAACTTCTGAAATCATGCACAGGCAAAAGCTAAAATGTTAAAAAGAAGGACGTGTAGATAGGCAAATTAAGGGTTAATATAGAAAATTACTTAATTATAAAGATTCACGGTATGACTTCCCTCATTTGGGCTCATTTAAGAATTTACTTCATTAACTGATAATTGAGCAAACCAGTTTTCTTTCATAATTCTCAATCATTCATCGTACTTCATTTGTTTGAGTTTCAAAATTAACCAAAAAAATCCAAACAGCTACTGCACCCTGCATCAGATCCTCGGATCACATCATTCTCCGAGAGAATTTTCACTTTGTTATTGTGTGAACTGTGAAGGATATGCTAAAGTTCCCAACTCCTGGCACACCTGTTAAGAGCTTATATTAAAAAAGAAATGTTTTCTAGAACATGGACCAATGTCTTCCCATTGCATTGATGCATGTCCCAATGAAGATGTTTCCTCCTAAATGTACTCTTTAACACATCCCACAGTCCACACGTATTACTCTTCAAATATAAGCTTAAAACTTGGTTTCACATGAGTAAGACATTCTACAGTTGTATTTCTCCTAGTATGAAAGAGGTAAGTGGTAAGAGTCCGGATATGTTCTCAAGTTAATTGGCAGTTATGAAGGTCTGGTGATTGTCCTTTTCTATTCTACATTCAATGCTTACCAGAACATTCAATCACTGTACACAGCAAAAGAAACCAGAGTCGAAATTATTATTACACAAATTCGGGCCATATGTTCTGAGGTGTCAATATTGCAAGCACCTTAATTGCCACTAGATGTGTTGTAAATACCACCACTTTAACAACAAACAGAAGAGTTCTCTTGTAGTCAAATTTCACATAGTATTTTAATATTTCGTACAGTGTTGCAGTTATTTTCCTTTATGCATTCTATCTGTTTCCCAATTATTGGGCAACTTAAATCAGGAGTTCCATTCACAGATGGTTTTTGTGTGCAAAGCAAACAAGAATATGAGATGCATGATTTAAGTTTCAAAAAATTGTTTCAATAAGGCATTGAATGTTAAATCACTTCCTTCTAATAATGCAGCTGGGATCCATGCGGGTACGAAATACTCTTTACTGCTACATTGAGAGACTTCTTCACCAGTAAACCTAGGGCAATAGTTGAAAAGAGCACAAATGTACTACTTTGGAAAGTATCAAAATTTCTGAAGAACACATTAATTGACCTAATAATACGAAACAACCATACATCCTTAACACATCATTAGGACGCATCCAAACTTTCCAAGTTTACCTGGACAAGTGCAGCTGCAGATCGTCCTGCCCCAGCAGCAGCACCAATTGGAACAAAGAGATGGGGAAATGCAGGAGTTAGAATCTCCAACCCAAATGCAGCATTTTCCAAAAGGTCCGAGAACAACCTCCAACCCTTCGGATTGACATCAAAATGGCGCCCAAACTTCGACAGGAAGATTTTGCTAAGATACCCTATCCCGTCCTTGAGCACCCAATTCACTGCTGCGGCAGTAGGAATGGCCCCTTTTCCAAGTCCAACGGCATAAAGCAAAGCCTACATAGAATAAAATCACACAAAACAACTCAACAGAACAGTTTTATAAAAACTATACAATAATCGCAACACCCACCCATCAAGTTCCCCTACGTCCGACATAGAGACGGCTTTGACTCTTCAAAGTAAATATCACTGAACTGATGATTAGATGCAATTTAATTGCTTTTAATAATGTACGGAGTTTTTGTTTTAAACTACTTTTTATGTGGGTTTATAAGTAGTCCCTCCCCGTTCTACTATCTACTAGCCCTATTTTCTATTTTGGGGCATTTCAAGGAATTAATTAGTAAGCCAACAAATTTTTGTGAGTTCTCAAATTTACCAAACCAGGAAAATTATTTGAACCCCTAACACTGGTCACTGCTTATATTCTTTCGAACATGAACATTTTGAGTAGAACTTATTGGTACAATTTTCTCTCTTTTACTACTCCTTATAACTAGGGATGGCAACGGGGCGGGTTAGGGGCGAGTATCTCCAAAACCGAACCCGCCCCGCCCCGTAATTACAAAGACCCGGACCTGATCCGCCCCACCCCGTCCACGTTAATAAAATTTTAATTTTTTTATAATTTAAATTTAAAATTAATTTTTAAAATTTTTGATATAATTCTAACTCAATTTAACCACTCAAAGTATAAAAATATCCCTTTTTCAATATATACTATGTACATATTTTTTAAAAAAAATAGACATAACACTAGTCGGGGCGGGGTGGAACCTAAACCCGAACCCGCCCCTAACCCTATTGGGTCTTTAAAAATTATGAGAAAATCAGGTTTTTCGGGGCAGAGGTTCGGATCGGGTTATGAGAAATTGTCATCCCTACTTATAACTGGTTTAGAATATTTATGGAAAACTAAATATCTATTAAAAAAACAAAAGCACTATGCCGAAAAATAGATGCCCTTTTCAATGAATCTGTCATAATATAACTTCATATCCTAACATACAACAATAACGACAACATAGCCTTAATTCCAATCACTTGGGGTTGGCTACATGAATCCTTATCCGCCATTCCACGTGATCCAATGCCAAGTCACCATATAGATCACAACATTTCATGCATTTCCGTATTGCCGATGTTCATGTTAACTTTGGCCACCCCTACCCCTAGCTTGATTAAGACTAATATCATCACACTTCCTAACTGGAGCACTAAGGGATCTACACCAAGCCATCTTAAGCAAATCTCTCTCATTTTCTCTACTATAGGAGCTACTTTTACCGTTTTCCACATTTGTTCATTATGAATCATATCTTTTCTAACCTATCATTAACCTCATTCTTTGTTTCACAGATAAGGACAATGTCGTCGGCAAATAGCATGCACCAATGTATATCATCTTGTAGATGTTTAGTTAGTCCATTCATTACTAAAGCAAAAAGATATGTGCTTAAGGCCGATCCTTGGTATAGTCCTATAGTGATTGGAAACTCGCATGTCTCCCCTACCGTGGTTCTAACTAACGATCGATGTCCCGTCATACGTATCTTTAAAACCTAAATATATCTCACTTTAACCCCTTTCTCTTCTAGGATCGACCCAATTACCTCCCTAATGAGCCTATCGTATGCCTTCTAGTTCTATAAGTCAATAAAGAAAAGTATAGATTCATTTTTCATTCCCTATAGTGTTCCATCAATCTCTTCAATAGGTAGATAGCTTCCATTATTATATACCCGGCTCAAAACCAAATTGATTCATCGATACCGTTGTCTCCCTCCTTAGTCTACTTTCAACTATTCTCTCTCAAAGCTTCATCGTGTGACTCATTAGTTTAATAATACCTCTATAGCTTGTGAAATTTCAAAAATCACCTTTATGTTTGTATATTGGTACTATAATGCTC
>JAOTQG010118471.1:0-11001 GCA_025631175.1 Iris virginica | reverse complement strand
GACTTAACATCATCCATACAGTAAGGACATGCCATTTTACCGTGTGTGCTCCAACCAGACAACATTCCATACGCTGGGAAGTCATTATAAGAATAAAAAAAAGTTACGAGAAAAAAGTTCTAGAATAAAAAAATAAATTTATAAGAATAATTTTTCGAATAAAAAGAAAATTATAAGAATAAAATATTAGAATAAAAAATAATTTTAATTGATACATATAAAACATAAATATAATCTCATTTTATTTTAATTTTATGCATAAGAACTCAAAAATATTATATATAAAAGTAACGCATAATTTAAAGTGAAGTACAATTTATTTTAAATTTTATTAACTTAAATGTAGAAAGAAAAATAAAAAAAATAAGTAATAAGTTAAAATATTTTTTAAAAGGATAAAATTGTTCAAAAGAATTTCAGATGTAGATTTTAACTATTTAGCTTTAGTTTCAAAGTTGATTGATTAAAACACTTTAATTTGCTTTCAGATATAAAAAAGAAAAATTATCAAACAATCTAATTTTTAAGTTATCGGATTAAATTACATGAAAATTTCTATCAAATCATTAAGCCCAAACAACCAGGTTGATGATCCTGATTAATCTAATATGACGAGTTATTTTCGGTTTTATTCGGTCATTGATCACCCTCTATAACTCATTTGACCTGACTCAGCTGAGATCAGTTGCAGGGGCAATGTTGTAATTTACGTCATCAGTACTGCTGCAAGTACAGAAACCGAATTCATTCGCTCCTTAGAAAGTTGATGCACACACCATTTTGATTGCACCTGCGTTCGAAATAATTCGAGGAAAGAGAAATGGAAGATTTCGAGAAGAAAGTGAGAATCACCGATAGTTCCAAAGAGGATGAATCTTGCAAAATTGTGGGTTTGCTTCGCAGATTTCTTGCAGTTCAGCAGCGTAGAGCCCACGCCTATTCTCTCTTAAAACGGTATAAAAATTCTCTCTTTTTTTTCAGTAAATTTCAGTTTCAGTTCGCGCTACCTTGTCTCGCTGTTTATATTATTCGTAGCGTCTGTCTGTATTCAAGATTTGATGGTCATGGCCTTAATGTTGTTCCATTGTTTAAATTTCAGTCCCTTTCACTTTTGTTTCTACGTTTTTCAACCCATTTGAGATTTAGGCTCAAATGCAGAGCTGCTATGATTAGTATACTCAAGGCACTTGTTAGAATTACAAAAGTGTGATGGATATTAAAATTATAGTACAGGGTACTTGTTAAAATTACACAAGTTTTAATTTTTTTGAACTGAAACTAGAGCACTGATGAAGTGTCATCATTACACTTTTTCTCATTTTAACAAGTGCCCTTAGCATTTTTCCTACTTTATTGGTTCTAGTTGGTTATGTTAGAACGTACGTCTACTTTACATCAGACTGGATAGTACAATTTGTTTCTTCTTTATGGTTCGAGATATTGTTGTCCTCTAAACAATTAGCTTCACCATGCTCCCTTTCAAGTTAGACCTCAAGATTAGTTTATTTCGGTCTGGCAATGCTATTAGTGTATTACACTGTTTTTCATTTTGACTTTGTTGTCTTTATGGTTTAATTCATGAAATTGGAGGTTGGTGGTGAGCATGAAGTTTATTGATCTAAAATGTCCAGCCTTACAATCCGCTAGCATATTATAACACGTATGAGCGACTATCTTGTTAGACTACAGTCCTGTGTCTGGAATGGAGAAAGTCCCATTATGATATGCTTCCAGCTATACTATTACACTATTTGATGTGTCAGGACTAATCGTATTCTCCAGTCTTGATAAATAACCTAAACCAGTTAACTATTAACTTCACCCCGATTGAAAAGTCACAACTCTCTCTCTCTCTCTCTCTCTCTCTTGATGGCTATAAATGATTTACGAATGTCCTGACTTTGCTTGGCATCAGAAAATCACTTTGCATTCACTTTTAATTTCCGGCCTAGGTGGATTTCTCTTTGGATCCCTGTTATTTACTTATTTTATAAGAGTTTAGGTAGTGAAACAACCTTATTCACAATACGAGTAGGATCTTTTACTAAAGCTCATGCTTGATTCTCGCAGGGACTTCTTTTCTTGTCCAATTTGATTTTCCATTTTGTACTTTCTTCTCCGTTTTTGGTGGACATCATGTCGACCCCCTGGACTATAGTATTCCAGAAATGTTTTTTTTTTTTACTTTTATTCTTTAAGCTATTAATGGTGCAAACATATCATATTTGTTATGGTTAAAACTACTCTGTTATATTTCTAAACTACTATAGTCATCATCCTCCATTTAGATTCACACAGGCATGACAATTCTGGTGATTTTAACTTTTGCCGGCTGAATTCATGATGATATCTGGCAGTTCTGGTGGAGTTTGGTTACCGACTTTTACCGACTTTGGCATGACGCTGGAGATCATCGTCGGTGATGAAGATTGAGAGGTGTTATATTTCTCTTTATAAGGGCATTTTGGAAGTTCAAAGAACTTCATACCACAAATTTATAGATGTAACTGATCTTTTGACACAAAAAGAGGGAAAGTGGGACTGTTATTTGGGACCGGGGAAGTAATGAAAACCGCATACTAGGGAGCCAACAAAAACTCAATAAAACTGAAACAACTTATTATAGATGCCTTCATTTGGTCATGGATTTTCCTATCATCCAATGAAATTTAAATGCCAAAGAATGAACGCAAATTGTGATATCTGGAGCAAGAGATCACATGTGCAAGGACCGGCCACACAAGGGTACGAACTTAGGCAAGGCCGTAAGCAGTTGGGATGTTCTAAGTTCTAGTGATATTACCGAGCTGGAGAGAGCTAGTTTTCTTTTTCTTCGCTTTTGGGATAAGAGAAAGCAAAAGCACAAGAACCTCGAAAAATCAGCGCGCTTTCGTTCCGCCGCATCACCACGATTGGCACCCTAACTAAGGCCCACAGTGTGGCCATAAACACCATCCTACCCAGATGCCTCTTGCCATGAATCTGACACGGGCTTCAATCTCGTTCTTTTATGCTTTGTTCTCTGTTTGAGTTGCTTGTGGCAGTAGTGAATCATTTTTTAAAATTATCTTTTAAAGTTATTTGCTGGACTTTATAATGGACTGCAGCAGTTTCGACTGAAAAAAAGAGAGCAAAGAAGTGACCTCCTACTTCTGATAACAGATTGCATCAGATTCAAAATATACTAATGTGCTGTATTCTCTATTATCTGGCAGAGGGTTTTCTGACTACATGATCTCGGGGGGAGAATCAGCCTATCAACAACTTTGTAGCGAGATCACAGCCGAATTTAATGATTGCTCAAAACAAGTTGGTGCTCTTGCTTTTTAATTCTAGCGGCAATTGCCTTCCCTCCCGTACTGGATGTTTCCAGACACACGGTTCTGATTGTATCTAACTAGTGCAGGTCCTTCAAATGGAGTCTCTTTTTCTGAGTCCTGATTATTGCCGAAATGATCTAGCTTGCCTGCTCAGATCTGTTCAAGCACAGGAAAAGCAGAAATTGCATCTGGTATTATCTCTCTCGCCCTACTATAAATGTTTGCGAGCACCTTCCATAGTCCAGGGCGCTGATGAATTGGATGAAATGCTTAGATTCTTGTTCTCCTTAAAATGTTATAGAGTGCGACTCCATTGCTTGCTCCTGTTTGTACCGAAGAGCTTTTGAGTCCCCAAGAACACCACTAGATCACTTTTTGCACACTCTTACTGCAAATCGCACTTATTCTAGTGCTGGGTTAATATATGAAATTAGCAATCACACGGCCTTCCACCTTCCTGGTGTCTGCTCTACCTTCCGTCATTCTATCTTATGTCATTAACTCAATTTAGCCTTATTTCCAACTTCCAAGACAACAAAGGTCATCACATAGGCCATGTCTCTATTATTATTGATGTGCATTTTAGTTTTGGTCTCTCTCTACCTTTAAATTGGTTGAGATTGATACATATACTAATGGATGCACGGAGAAGCCTATGTTGGCCGAACCATTCTATGCAGTTCTCTCTCTCACCCTTTCTACCTCCATTAGGAATGACTTTCACCGTCGTCCGCATTTGTTCATTATGAATCCTATTTTTATTCCTAGTTTTACTATGCATCCAGCTTAGAATTTGACGACACTAATCTTGTCAACATGGTCTTTATTGGTACGGGTACCCAACACTTAGAGAAGCGCGAGTCTACTTGTCCGACAAATATTTCTTTCAACTTAACTACTGATGTATTTCAATCACAATATTCTAATGATGCACTTTCCCATTTCACCCAGGCTAAACTGGGAGGAGAAGCTTCCCTGAAGCTCTACGATTGAAGGTTTAATTGGTAAACATTGAGCTTTTCGAGTGTGAGTGGGTTAGAGAGGCATTTTTGCTTGGATAGTGGTGTGGAAGGTGGTGTCATATCTTGTAGGGAGCTAGGCTTGGTGAGATAGGTTGAGATTTTTGTTTCACTCATATCGGCATATCATTAAGATTGACATATGGGAGCTTTTACGTGCACGATTATCACAGCATCAGTTGAACTTTAGCCCTCTCATCCACAAGGAAGAATCCTTAAAGGTGAAGGATATCTGCCCTATTGGTTTGACTAGCATAAATATCTGTATTAAGGTGCTTTATAGGAGTTTAGGCAGTCCATTGATTTCTTCCTGAGAGTGTTTTTTCGTGTTGTCACCTTCTTGATGCGGATTTGGTTGCGGATGAGGCAGAAAATTTGAATCATAGGGAAAGTGGAACCTTCTGCCCCAGCGGAAGAACTCGTTTAGAGCTTTTAAGGACTTACAAAAGGGGAGCCTTTGTCTCATTTCTCTTCACATTGGTGGCAGATATGCTAAGTAGTTTGTTTTTTAGATGTGAGGATAGGGGTATTACCAATGGTTGCTCAGTGGCTAAGGACGAGTTGAGCGTCTCATCTTAGACATGCGAATGATGCCATTTTTTTCTGTTTGGAGGCTAAGAGGCTTTACGAACATGTTTATTTATAGATTTATGGGGCTGGAACTAATGCGTGTTTGTTAATGAGGTAGATTCGAGTACACCTCTCTTATCTAGTTAAATAGCGGTACTTTTTCTATCTTAGGATACCTTCCCTTTTGAGAGGGGGTGCTGGAGAACCATGGGTCTAACGACTTTTGGGACCTTGTGATCGAGAAAGTGTCTGAGCGTCTAGATGGGTGGAAACATACATGCTTTTTCTTAGTTGGTATGTTTACTCTAACTTAGTTATCTTTCTAGTATCTTCATTAACTACTTGTATTTGTTTAAGCTCCCCATAAATTTTCCAAGGGTTGGAAAGGATCATGAGAACTTTCGTGCCATTTAAGGAGATTCTTATCTTGATCTAATGCTTTTATCAACAAAATAAATAATTGAAGATTGTAGTTCCCTTCCACTCTCTGTCACTCTCTATCACTAGTATTAACGATGAAGCTAATGAATTTAGTTTGTTGGAATATGTCTCTTGTTGGCATATGGCTTTGACTTTTTTTTTTTGGAAGAGCCTCAGTCCATTTTGCCTAGAGTGATCAATAGCAAATACCACAAACACCAAGCAGGATGTGAGTTTTGCGAGTTCTGTTACTCACAAAATTTTGTGGTATTTTTTTTATTGGTACAATAGGATTTTTATTCACTAATTTTACATTATTCCTTCAGTTTAAGGTGGGTAAGGGTGCTTGTATCCGATTCTAGAAGGATGTATGGATGGGGAGATTTCCTTCATGCATTTGTTTATCTCAGTTTTATCACTCTCTTTAGCCTATGTGGTCTTTTTGTTGTTTTCCTGGTGGGCAGTGGCACTACTCCTTGGAATTTCCATTTTTTTTCACGGTTTGAACAAGTATGAGGCCAGTAGGTTCTTACTCTTATGGAAATCGTCTTTAAGTGAGGTTTAGTGTGGTTTCTGATTGAGTTTGGACTCTTGAGAGCTCTCTGTCATCCCCTGGTCCATCTCTATTTCCCAATCTCTCTTTATTTAGCGAGTATGGGTTCCTCTTAAAGTGAGCCTTTATGTGGTATTTGCTTTTTAGTGAGGTCAATGCTAAGGGTATCACTCGATCTCGAGGACCCTACAAGAAAATCTCCTTGGACTTGTCAAAAACTCTTGATCATCGTTTTCTTCATTATGATGGTGCCTAGTCCTTGAAATAGTTTGTTTCAAGTGTCCAGGGAAGCATAGGTTAGCCCTCTATAGCTTCTTTTCGTGTATTATTGGAATTCGCTTCTTGTTGTTTTGAATATTTGTTCCTACGTCACTGCAAAGAATTATGTCCTTATTCGGCCCCAATACCGTGTACACGAGTTTGGTGCGAATTGTCTTTAGGATACAATGGAACCATGCTACACCATAATATGATGCCTATAGATTCCATTTCTACTAGCACCCAAATTACCATCAAGTGATCAAGCCTTAAAAAGATCTATGGATTTTACCTGCTCAGAATATAATATCCTATTTTTGTAGTATTATGAAATGAATATTGTGGGAGGGGTAAGAATGAGAATTTTATTGAATGAATCTACAATGGTAGACCATTTAATATTGTACCCCATCATTCCCAAATCCTTTGAAAAGCTCATGGTTTTATGAAACTCATTTAATATGTTGGCTAAAGAAATATTGTGTTATATAATACAATTATCAATGCTACAGAATAATTTAATTAAACTAAGGGGACAATTAATTTGGGACATCACAAAAAGTAAATGAAGCCAATTATTTGGGACCGAGGAACTACGAGGTGTTTTATTTTTTTTTAAAATTATATATATATATATATCAGTAAAGGTAAGGTAAGTATGGTTGATCAAAGAACTATACAAAAACACTGGGCACCCGTATTAGCCGGCCACAACATCAAGCGGGATAAACAACTATAAACCTAACAAACAAAGCCATAGGGTAATGTTGGGACATCGCTAAGAGTGATGCTTCAAGAATGATGTCCGAGTTTTATGCTAATGGGGTAGTGTGCCAAAGTATCAATTTCACGTTCATAACCCTCATTCCTGAAAAGGATAGGTCACTCAAGATTAAGGATTTTTGGCCTATTAGTCTTGTGACTAGCATTTACAAGATCATTACTAAATTGCTATCTCGTAGACTTGGAGAGTTATTGAGTGATACTATCTCTGAAGCTCAATGTGCTTTTGTTAAGGGTTGATGTTGTTCTTGTGGCTAATGAGGTTCTAGATGACCCGAGGAGAAGAGGCAGAAAATGGTTAATTCTTCAATTAGATTTTGAGAAAGCGTATGATCGGGTTAATTGGCGATTGCTTTATCAGGTTATGGATATGAAAGGTTTCGGTACAAGATGGCGGAGATGGATCCACGTGCGTCTTTCCTCTTCCTCGTTCTCTGTCTTGGTTAATGGAGAGCCTAAGGAGTGGTTTTGTGCTTCAAGAGGTCTTCGTGAGGGGGATCCTATGTCTCCTTTTCTTTTTACGCTAGTTGTGGATGTTCTTAGTAGGTTGCTAATGAGGAGTGAAGCAAGGGGTGTCTTAGAGGGTTGTTAGGTTGGAAATGATGGTACGAAGGTCTCTCATCTTCAATATGCTGATAACACCATGCTATTCTCGTCTGAGGGGTGTGGTAAGTTTACAAGTGTCCTTACCATTCTTCAAATCTTCAAGATTGCGTATGGTCTTAATATCAACCTAACCAAATGTGGTTTAGCGGGCATTAATTTAGAACCTTCAATTTTAAGTTTGTGCATTGATCTTTTGGGCTGTCCTATTTTGAATTGTTCTTTTTCCTATCTCGGTCTTCCTTTAGGTGGAAATCCTAGGGTGACTAAGTTGTGGGACCCGATTATTGACAAGGTGTCTAAGAGGCTAGTTGGGTGGAAGGGTGCTTATTTTTCTTTAGGGGGGAGACTAATGTCAGTCCCGTATTCCCATTAATATTATGTCCCTACTTAAGTTACCCAAGGGAGTGCAGAGCGCTTAGAAGGGATAATGCGTCAATTTTTGTGGTGTGGAGCTGGAGAGGAGAGTAAGTCTCATTTGGTGGCTCGGAAGAAGATGAGTCGATCCAAGGGAGAGGGGGGATTAGGGTTAGGGAACTTAATTATCAAGAATATTTCTTTGATTGACAAGTGGTGATGGTGTTTTCCACTGGGGCATGATTCTTTATGGAATAGAATTATCGAAGCAAGTTTGGTGTTAACCATAATGGGTAGGATGCAAGTGCGAGTCTTTCTGCTACGTATGCCAGGCCTGTTTATTTCGAGTTGTTTTCACCTTTTCTACCCTCATGTTTGTTATGAGGTCGCGATTGGAAATCGAGTCCGATTTTGGGAGGATCACTCGATAGAGAATTTTCCTCATCTCTTTTTCTCGTTTGTTTCGACTTTCCAGTTTCATTAACGTGCCTATTGCTACTTTCCTATTAGGGAGGGGGAGTCAAGTATCGTGGGATTTTCATTTTGTGAGGAATCTCAATAATAGAGAGTCTATGTGTACTGCTTCAATTGTCATCTTTTCGTCTTTCGATCTCTGACCAGCGAAGTCAAACCAGGTCTTTTTCTGTGAAGTCCTTCACCAAAATTTTTCGTCCACATTTACAACTTGACTTTCCTCTTTACCATTTCATTTGGAAGTCAAGGTCCGGTTTAAATACAAGGTGTTTGCTTGGTCAGTTGTCCATGGCCGTTGAACACTAATGATGAGCGGCATAGGAGACAATCGAAAATGCATATCTAGATGTGTGCATCATGTGTATGAGAGTTAGTGAGTCTCATGAGCATTTGTTTATGCATTGCTTGATGACTCAAAATCTTTGGTGCAAATTGTTTGGGGTACGCGGTGAGACATGCATTATGCCTCGCAGCGTGGAAGAGTTCGTTATGATTAGCCATGTGGGTTTTGATCGATCGAGGGATGCTTCTTTGGTGTGGGACTGCACAATATCTCGATCGAGAGAAACTCTCGGATCTTCAAAAATTAAGAGTTATCGCTTTCATTGTTGTGGGAGAAGATTATTGTTCGGTCTTCTCTGTGGGCTAGGAGTTTTGGCACTTTTCAGGGTTTGTCTTTAGGAGATTTAGCTAGAGATTGGAAAGCTGCTATAGAGTAATTTTGTGTGTGTGTGTTATTTTTGGATGTTTTTGGTGGATTTCTTGTCCACTTTTCTTTGAACATTCTTTCTCTATCAAATATATTTTTTAATCCAAAAAAAAACAAAAACAAAGCCATAGGGTATAGCCCAGCTGCACGAGGGCCTCGGTAAGCCTCAGTAAACAAAAGTGCCCAACCTACCAAAGGTAAGAAAGCTCAAAGCTAAACATAAGGCATGCAATGGGTCCACATCAAGAAAGGTCAATCTGTCCCGAGTATTAAGTCTTCCCCTCAAACCAAACCAATAGATAAAACTATGTTTTGGAGTAATAAAGGGACTCCAAACAAGGCTGGCCCATGGTTTAGGGGGACTAACAGGCCGGAAGAAATCATAGCCCTGGTTTTTGGCTGCCCCGACCTTCGTGCCACAAGCCAATATATTCAGCTGCTATAGTCCCATTAGTGAAGTGGGAATGGAGTTTGTCCCTAATTGTCAACATATTTTTTGAGCAAAGAGGAGTCTCTGTTGTGTACCACCTTGTTCCAAACAAATCTGCCCCAAAGATATACACGATTCACCCATTGAATCCACAATGGGTCTTTCTTGGCTCAAATGTTCCATAGGGTTTTTGAGAGCAAGGCAGAATTCCAAGCTTTCAAACTCATGTAATTGAGACCCCCTTTTTTCTTGGGTAAACAGATTTCCTTCCAGACCACGCGCTTTCTTTGAGCCCCAAAGAAATCTGCGGCACACTTAATGACTTGATCACGCACGGCAGCGGGAGTAGGAAAGATAGACAGCTAGAAACACCGGATTCCACCGAACGAATCAATTCCATTCTCCCAACGAACGATAAGGAAGTCCCTTTCCAAGCATTAATACAGCCACTAAGGCTATCAAGAAACGGCCCAAAATGTAAAACTTTCAGAGAGGTGGCTGCTAGGGGAATACCGTGGTATCTAAATAGCATGGAACCCCGAATAAGCTGCGAGAGAGAAAATTTCCTCTGCATACTAGTTACCAATGCCAGCCATATAGATATTAGACTTGGGAACATTCAAATGCAGCCCCGAGCAAGCCCCAACGTCCCAAAGGCAGCCCATTAGAATATCGATTGATATAGAATCGCCCCTTGCTAGCAACATAAGGTCATCAGAAAAAGCTAGATGGGTGATCTTGAGAGACCCACATTTTGGATGAAAATTAAACTCAAAATTTTCAGTGCGTTGAATCAACCATGAGACATACTCAAGACATAGGATAAGGAGATAAGCGGAGAGAGGATCCCTTCGTCGCAACCCCCATTTACCCTTGAAGAAGCCATGAACACCACCATCAATTGAATTAGAGTACGGCAGAGTTGTAACACACTCCAAGACCCAACAGACGAAGCAATTTGGGAATTGCATCCCTAATAAAACTTCCGAAAGAAAATCCCGGGAAATAGAGTCATAGGATTTCCGAAGATCAATCTTAATAACACATCTCGACGAAGACCTCTTTCTATTGTACCTATAAGGTGGATGTTATCAGTCATCAACCTGCCCGGGACAAAAGCAGATTGAACACGATCAACTATCGAGTTCAGAAACAGGGTCCAATCTAGCTGCCAGAATCTTGGAAATCAGTTTATAGGCAACATTGCAGCGAGAAATTGGACGATAATCCCCAACTGACGAAGCATGGATGGACTTGGTGATGAGAGATCGCCAGCGACCACTTCAGGAGCGGCCAATCTACAGGGGCCTATAACGCGAGCCAAAGCCAAGAAACTTCTGAATGGGTTTTCCCAGCTAGTGGCGAGCTGTCAATGGGGTACTTCAGGCGAGGAAGGCGCGGGGAAGTTAAGCTCGCTCTGTTTGGTCGAAAGGAGCGAGGAAGGAATAGCGGCAACCTAGGAGGGCGAGCTCGGCGAGCTCCATCTATGCTCGACATGCTCGGCA
>JAOTQG010118460.1:0-11002 GCA_025631175.1 Iris virginica | reverse complement strand
CAAGTACTCAATTGCAGGTTCATAGTAGGACAAAAGCCAAATACAAAGACATGTTTCGTAGAGGAGCTGTTTCAAAACCAATGAAGAAGGGATAAGTCAGATATGTTGCAATGAAAGTTGCCAGTTATATTAAGTATTTTGTGAGAGATGATTAAGGTTACCTGGATAGACTGCTGAGTGGATGCTGGCGAAATTAGAGGGACTAGCAGCTTCACTCCATCTGCCTGAACAAACGAAGATCTCACTATAGGCTCCTTCAACAAAGTTGCCAGGCAGTTAACAGCAGTTGGAACGCCGCGGCTAGGATGGGAAGGCTTCTTTAGCTGCACGAAGAATCAGGAGTGCTATACATAACGTATCTATAAACCATTTTACAGCTTAAAGAGGTGGGGGGGGGGAGGGGGGAAGGACATTTCAAGTGAAAATGGTACACAATCTTTAACCAAATAACAAATCAAAACATAATTAAGATGTTTCGTATTTCAAGCACAGATTGTATTCTGTTAAACATGTTGCAATAATAAGTGTACCAAGTTTAGGATCATTTTGCAACTAACAAGACAAGTTTTCAAGCAACTCTGATGGCAACTCACAAGTTCTGTTCTGTTCACATCTTACAAAAGGCAAGCTTTTCATAGTTTTAATGGAGAACAAAAGGAAAAATGTACAAAAAGCTTCTATGACTACATTAATAAGATGCCTAAATGATAGAAGTGAAACCCAGTCCACATGTATTCGAAAGAAGCAACAACAACACTAACAAAAAGAAACACCAAAAGGTTTCATCTCCATATTACGAAATATAGTAGAAATGTAAACAAACCTGAGCACAAAGCCATTCAACTAATCCTTTCAGAACATCATGAATACTAGTGAGCTTTGATTTTGAGGCTTGTCCATTTTCAGTGGCACCATCCTGCTTAGACCTAGCACTGAAAACACAAGAAATTCATCACAAGTCAATCAAACAGATCCCACCTGGTTGGTCTCCCAATGACCTGTAAGTGTGAATCACAATTTAGGTACCTCACTATCAGCGTTAGTATCTTACAGCTTGTCTCTTGTATGAACCAATTACCTTTCCAGAGCAATCTGAAACAGAACATAAAACTTTATTTTCCTAAACTAAACTAGAAAAAATTCCAAATTCATTACTTTCCGATTCATAACTTGAGACAAATACTAGTTTCAATGTGGAAAGAGAAAAATACCAAAATTTTGTAAGATTGTACCAAAGCTAGTATGGAGTAACTAGATTAACACTTGTGAATACTTGATTTCCCAGACAATTGGTCATCAGTTACAATTTTTTCAGGTGCAGATTTCCGATAAAATCATTGGTGCAACCTTATAATACATAGTTTCCTAATCAGCAAGAAATAGCAAGAGCACTACCAACTTTAAACTGTAAGAATTAGAAGGTGCTGTATCCTGGGCTTCAATTTACATTAGAGCCACTGAGGAAGAGTAGTGTCTGTATCATAATTCTAATTACCAATCTACTATCTATGTGAATAATCAAAATTACTTGGGTCCTGGAAGAGCTCCAAGAGCAGTAACCATGCTTGTCTAATTTTTCTATTTATGCAAAACATATGCTTCCTGAGCTTCCGCGCGTATAATGTTGTACCAGATCAATGCATGCGAAACTCTCTGTCCTCACCTCTTTAACTGACACAACAATTTCCTGGTTGAAATTAGGGGGTTCTACTCATTCTGATGTCCGATGCAGAAATTTTTAAGGATCACGCAGGGCAAAAACTATCAGAATCTTATGTTTGGTGTCCTATATATTAGAGAAGAGTGGGAACACACAAGATGGCCTTGTGAGACCAGTTAGAAACTGTGCATCCAAGCTCATTGAGGCTCGCCACCCTGTATGGAAATTTGGCTTAGAAGCAAAAATCTCTTGCTCATGTAGTAAAGTATGACCTTTTGTAAGCTAAGAAACAAGGAATCAAGATATGAATCCAGTAACCTTTGTTTATCTGGAGGAGCATAATGCTCCTTTCAACTTTTGACTGCTTTATTTTTAACAGAGTGTGGGCCAGATTAATTCATATATTAACTATAAAAGAAAGCCACCATCCAGCAACTAAGAAATAAATAATAGCAATGAAAATGCAACGACCTCATTCCCTTGAACAGAGCCACTAACTGATGAGAGACCAACGGACTACTGGCTAAACTTTACAGAGATACTTAGGAACATCAACAACTTTTCTTAGAAGTCATTAACACATGTATACAGCAGATATACACAGAAAGGCAATAAACTAACAAAAGAAAACCCAACAATGGTGATGATTTCAAGCAATATAAGGCCAAACTAAAATATCTAGAGGCAGACTAGCCATGGTAAATTATATATATACATGCTATTATATATCTATAGAATAAGATCAAGTTGTTTGATTTGACACTATGAATAGTAACAAGAGTGTGTGGGGATGTGTTGTGGGAATGTGTGTTGTGTGTAGGTGAGAGAGAAGGTGTGAAGATTGTACGTAAAAAGTGTCTTTTAAATAATTTTAATTAAGTAATTTAGTATTTTTTATTAAATTCAGCAGTTAAGTAAATAATTTAAAAGTATTTAATGAATAGTTTTATTAACTTTAGTGAAAATTAAAGCTAATAACCTTTTATTTTTTATTTTTTCTATATAAATATAATATTATTTAAAAGAATTTTTACTTAAATTATTTTTTTAATTAATTCTTTTACTCCGTACTCTTGGACACAAATATTTCTTAATTTTTTCTGCCTCCATACCCTCGGGTATTTTACTATTCATTGATGTCACACTAGGAACAATAAAATCAATTCCAATCTCAACTAGAGGTGTTCATTCGGGCGGGTGCGGGTTATGCGGGGCGGGTTACGCGATTTTATATTTTTTTCAACCCGTCCGCACCGCACCGCCTAACCCGCGGTTTGGTCGGGCGGGTTATGCGGTTTGTGCGGTTTTTCCGATTCTGTCAAGATTTTTCAATTTTTTAAGTCAACTTGAAAATTAATTGAAATTCATGCTTGATCATTAGTGATGCCCCAATTTGATCCAAAATTAAAATTTTAAATTAGCAGAAAATTAATTACTTTCATAAATCATGACATTAAAAGGAGTAAAAACACAACCCAACACATTTAATCATTAAAACTAAAACTGACATATAAAGTTCAAGTTTTTATTCTCTACGATTAACCAAATGTGAGTCAAACACAATCCTTAAGACATTTAATCGCTAAACGAGACGAGTAGTGTACAGTAATATTTTATGCATTATGTATGTAATGTACAAATAAAAAATTTTAATTTTTAATTAATTTCTTATGCGAGTATGCGGGTGAACCCGCATAAAATTAGTCAAACCGCTTACCCGCACAGCATAAATATTGAACCGCCAAAACTACCCCGCCTAACCCGCCAAACCATTTAACCGCAATTTTGCGATTTTAGCGGTGCGGGGAGGTTCAGCGGGTCGACCCGCGTAACTAACAGCCCTGATCTCAACTCTTAAATATTTTCAATATCAACCATTTATTCTAAACATCATTCCTTTTATTTTATAATTCTCATTCCCCCATTTATCAATTAAAATTTAAAATAAAAATAATTTTTATACTTAAAAAGCTTTTATAAATTTAATTAAAACATCTCATTTTTATAAATTTAATTATTGATATTTAATTTTTATATTAATTAGAATGTTAACTATAACATTTTTTATCCGAACGCCGTGCCCTCGGGCACGAGCATACACTAGTTATATGTATGTACAAATTACAGAGCAAGAAAGCTTAAATTAATCATCTTCACATCCACAACTAAAAAATATTCCCATGTACCTGAAAAAGAGCCTATTGTTTCCTTTTCGATGTTCCAAAGAGATGTCCACAAAGCATCTTTCCTTTCTGGGAGTACTAAGTTTTACTATTTCATCGTTTGATTTAACTTAACTGATGGGACCCACAAAGCAAGTATTCTCAAACTTTTAGGATAAATTAAATATACATTATAATGGTGCCAATTAGGGATAATGCATATGGGAATTTCAAAGGCATTGTCTAACATGCTTTGGCAAGCGATGCTTATAAGAAGGAAAGCCGTCATCGGCCTTCTGAAGCGTTCAAGAAGTGGAGTTTCAGAACAGCGTGAACTTTCTCATGATAATTTGGCAGCCCCTCAATAGAATCTACGTGATGGGGAGTCTGACGCTTATGGTTCAATCAATTATTCCGATGTGCGGTTGAATCTTTACGGGATCTAGAAGAAAATGAAGGATTGTTAAACGGAGATCTAAGGATAGATTTTGACGAGGAAAAGGGATTGTCAATGGAAATATTTAGGCGAGAATTTGAGGAGGAAGAAGAATAGGATCAGCAGAAAGATCGCTTATTGATGATTGTGAAGAGGATGATGAATTATAGATGGAATGTTTTAGGTAAGGAATGTGAATTTGAGGAAGAGTAAGAAAAAAGAATTGCAGATTTAAAATCCTGCGAGATATTTAAACTATTCTTCTTCACGAGAAGAGTTCCAAGTAGAGCAGACAGAATCTGAAGATGGGGATCAGTGTGCGACCAATATTTCACATGGTCTTTGCACAAGGTCACCAGGTGTGCATGTTGAACAGGAATGGCACCCTCCCCAACCCACAAAGGGCAGGTTATTCTGATTCACATGATGTTCAAGACGGAAAGGGAGTATAGTTCTTGATACTTCTATTAAACCACTCAGACAGGGTGTATAATCGGTCAACAATGGGGTCCGAGAGGTGCTTAAGTTGATGTCTTCTGTTAATTGCTGACAACTGAGGTCTCGGGAGGGGTAGGGTCAGGTCTTAAGTTTTGATGGGAGGATTCAGAGTCAGCATTTAAGAGCTCTTGGTAGTTTTCATTTTAGAGGCTTCTCATTTTCATGCTGATCCGCACGTGGAAGAGGCTCTTGGTTACGTCTGGTTTGGTTTCATGTTCGATGAGTTTTTTCTTTGATAGTTGGAATGGTGGATCTCTTATCCACTTCTGTTTCTTCTTATCAATGAAATATTCTTCTCTATCAAAATAATAATATGAATCACTATAATAATATTGACAATGACAATAACAACAACAATAAGAAGAAGAAGAAGAAGAAGAAGAAGAATATACTAATAATATACTAATGATGATGATAATGATAATAATACCATAATAATAATAATAACAACCATAATAATAAGGGATTCAATTCATTTTTCTTAATCTGTGGGCCCGGCTTGAGAGCCCAAGACTAAAATTATAATGCGTATAGAAAAGCAAGATAAATGCTGCCAGAGAAGGAAAGGATACTCTGGCAAATCATTGGAGTACTCTCATAAAAAACTCACACTATTACATTGCCTAAACCGTTGTCACTTGAATCGGACACACAGACAACAAATTACAATAGTAGGGCGAAAATAAGAAATGGAGGAGGTTTAAAACTACGTTGGATCATCGCGAGAGATGTTGACATAGTAACTAAGCCCTTTGTCCGGTCGTTAAGAAGAAAGCAAGTGGTGCACTTAAATCTAAATTGGGTGGTAGGGGTGAGGTCGAAGACCAAGAAGTGAGTTATTTATACCAGGCATTCTTCTTACAGCTAGATCCAATCTCCCGGTCACTGCGGAAAGGAAAAAGAATTTCTCTACGGGACGATCTAGTGACAGGTTTTCAGTTCTCAGTGAGTGAAAGCATGCCTGTCTGTTGGAGCGAATTGAATGATTGGGCCGAGGGCTATATTCCTCCGGCTAAGGCCCGATATTCGAAAATTAATAGATCTATTGATCTCTGACTCATATTAATGAGTTGGATGAGCATGGGACTGGCCTTGTAAAGCCTATTTGTAAACCTTCTTTTGGTTCTGCAATAATCTTTGAAGGCTTTGTCTCTCGTCTCTTGAATGAAAAAATCAAATATTTAATTGATAGAAGCTCTATTATATGTCCAAGGTTCAATAATGAAATCAGAGATTTTCCCCGACTTTGTCCATGTCAACTAAGTCGTCCAGTAGCGACAACCGTGGCAAAGATGGAAGTGGTAATAACCAAGTAACCATCCGTAATTATAAACTACGCAACTGTAAGAACCAGTGTGGAGTAAACCAAAGCCACGTTCATGTTTTATTACCTGTGTTCTGTATGTATTTGCACCACATGGTGGTGGTGGGAAGGAGTAGGCAAGCCAAAGGCGGTAATGTATATAAATGATATTTATCAACAATGCGATAGTTAACCTAACAAGCAGAAACATAGAGCAACCCTTAGTTTCTGTTTTACTTATTAATATTCAAAGAATACCTGAGGAAAGGTTCGTAAGAATCTTCATTTGCCAGAGATTGGTCATGGAATAATTTCGCTCTCTTTGGGTTTGCTGCCAAATAGATAAGCACGATGTCAAATAATAGGAATATCAGATGAAACTAATATGCATACACGACTGTTGCGCAAGTTACCTGTAAGCATATCCATTATTAGAGCCAGAACATATTCAACTGTTTCCTCCTTGAATATGTCACGCAAAATGCTCACGAACACACGAACATAAGCTGGACCGTCCTGTATCAAATAATTTCTTTTGTCAACATCACCTACATGTATTATCTTTGATTCATTCTTCTAACATAGTGGAACTTTAGCATCCTAACCAAGACTGCAAGAACCCATTTTCATAAAAATCCCAGTAATGATGGACAACTGAGATTCGAAGAAAAATCAAACTGGAGAATGAAACTTTTGATGAAGCATGCTATAGATACTCTTCAAATCAAGCACAACTGATTAGACAACGACAAATCCCAATAATAATCAGGGTCAAATATATAAAAGTTGAGATATCCATTCAATTCCTTCAGATTGTTGACATGTGGAAAATAGATAACTGAACTGAAGAGACAAGATCTAGGGTTGCAATCATTAAGTTTCCTAATATGAGGGAGAAGAAGCACTTTATAGAGGAGAAAGAATAGTCATCTCATATCTCTCAAAACTAGAGTTGGAAATCTTCACCTCGTACATGGAGTGTGCATAGTATGATAGTAATAATGACCAATCTGGAAAGAAAAGAAGTAAATAACAGCTATAGCCCATATCTGCTCAGAAGTAATGAGACATCACCATCTATCCAAAGGTAAAGTTCTTGAAGGTATGAAAATGTGAATATTTATGATGGTTTCATGTAAACACGAGATCAATGTTTGCTACCTAAATTAATAAGACGTGTTGCTAAGGGAATTATGAATATATGCACTTTTTACCTAATTAACCAAAAGAGTAAATGGATATATTATTTTGTTTGAATATCAAAGGTCAGATACATGTTGATCAATTTTGCATCACATGTGAAGTAAGATGAACTAGTTGTAGGACCGTAGGTGTATGCAGGAGATAAAAGTCCTAACAATTGAATAAGTTTAACACAGAGGTCAAGAGAAGAGATTAAGAGAAAGAAGAGCTAACACATTACATCATCAAGCAATTGTGCTCTGTAACTTTCAGCTTTTTTATCGTATCGCCTTAATAGCTGAAGGCCTGTTCCTGTGATCAGCTTAGTTGTCATGTATGTCTCCCATGGGATATCCCTCCTCAAAACCTTAGCATAAAACACAATAATTAGCTATCATTCTGTAAATAACTGTAGTTGCTAATAAAGCAAATGAAATAAGCCCAAAATCTCCAGCACGAATAATATGTGAAGCAATAAGAGGTTTTAAGGTACAAATAGCATGTAACAATTCGATAGGATGTGGGAGATGAGGACAGCATGTAACAATTCGAGTTGCCCGTGTAGAACATATGTTACTGACAGTGTACAGATCGACCAGTGGGCACAGAAAGTACCACCCTAAGGAGGAGCATGTTCCGTAACCTGTTTCTTATTCTATCAATGGAATTAGTAACTCATAAGGAACGGCTGAAGTAAGAATCAGATAGGATGTGGGAGATGAGGAGATGGCAGCTTAGGTACTGTGGTAAAAAAATGCTAGTCCATTTTGGACCTCATTTATTTAAGATCCAATGATTCAATTGGAGAGGTTTTAAGGTACAAATAGCAACCTTAGGACAGATATGAAGCAATAAGAGCTCTGATGATCCAATAGATGTCTTTTCTTCAATAACAGAACTGAAAGTAAAATATGTTTACTGCCTCAAAGGAAGATCACATTTACTGTTTTTTTTTACAACATTGATGTTTCAAACATTACAATCTAATTCATTGCTTACGGTTTCCAAATAAATGAACAGATGTTAACATTTTGAAACCAAATTTATTATAGTGAAGGTATTCTGGATTTAAATTAAAAAGTATGACCCAGGAACAGTTTAGTTATGTAGTTCGATATTTCATTTTAACTTGAGGGCTAACTAATTGTAATTAAGAAGTTGTTGTCTAAAGAACCCTATAACATCTCGATTCTTGACCTCCTAAGCAGTGAAAAGTATGTAAAGATATGTATCATATATACATATTGGAGCAAAAATATATATATATTTTTTAAAATAATATATCGTTTATAAAAAAATATTTTTATTTGAAAGCACGAAGTGCAAAAATAATTTTAAAAATAAAAAAAACCTAATTAAATTGTTTTAAATAATATTATATTTATATAGAAAAATATTACTAAAGTGCGTGCCTTTTTTCGAGGGTACGGAACCAAAAATTAAAAAATATATCATATATAAATAAAATAACATAATAAAATCATTTATAATTAAAAATTAGTTTGATTAAAAATATAAAAAAATTACTTTATAGAAAAATTATAAAGAGAGAAAGAATGAGAGAGGAGTGATGTAAGTGGGGGGGGGGGGTCGAGGAGTAAAGGGAGGAAGTAGAGGGTGTAGGGGAGTAGGTTACTATTCTCAACGTCACATCATAAAGAGTGACTTCTACCCTGATTTGTAATATAGATATTATTACATATTATGGAATCTGCCATGTAAAACCTATACTAGTCGTTCATAACACAGGGTTAAAGGCAGCACTCAGATCGGTGGTGTGGCACCAAAATAACCTGTTGATAGTGACATCTCAATTGCTGGCTAGAAGCACACTTAATTCACCTCAAAGTCAATACAACAGTAGAACAGAAACCCGTTCTACAATCAACTGGGCCTCAAATAAATGCAATAAGAAACCGGAAGACATAAGGCACAACACCTCTGAGTGCCGATAGGTTGGTCTGTCAAGACGCTAGTGAGCCAAGCTCATGTTCATAAGATATTTCATTTCGAGTAAATTGTAATATTGCAAATTTCCATTCCAGTGAGATGCATAATTTAAACTGTAGACCTAACTTTGAAACCAACAAAAATATACCTTAAAGCAAGATTAAACATTAGTACTGTACAAACACGCACATAAACCATCTAGAAGAACACCGAACATGTGCACTACACGAGAAACACTAAATGAAATCACCTCCTGGAGTTTTCACTACATCACATTTGAACAACAATTAACAACACATTTCCAAACCCTCTATTTAAACTACAAATTCAGTAATCCAGTCATTTAATCTGCTTTGTGGTCCCATTTTTGAATTGATACAGAATCAAACTAGGTCTTTTTGCTTCTACGTAGATCCAGCGCAAAACAAGCCAATACATGTGCACACCTCGGAGAAATACTCTATGAAGTCACCTCTCAGAATTTCACTAATACACCTCAGTGACACCGCTTCATAATACGTTTTCCCAAACCCTTGATTAAACCAACGAACTTGAACTTTAATGGGTATCTAACGGCTTAAATCTCAGTAAAAGTAAACAACAGCAAGAAGATAGATCGAAACACGACTTTCCCGTATGAGGGGTAAATACATACGATAAGGAGCATGTAAAAAAACAGAATAAAGAGCTGAAAACAATTGGATCCCTAGAAATAAAATCAAAATGGCAACAGAGGAGTGGATGATCAGTCGATTTTGATGGAGAAGGTGGATCGTACCTGCTCGGTAGTGAGCTCGGCTTGATCGGTCGGCATTGTCGTTGAAGGATTTCAAACTCTGCTAATCTTCTGCTAGGAGATCCGAATTCGAGAGAGAGAGAGAGAGAGAGAGAGAGAAATTGGGTTAGCTATTTCGACGTAGACGCCTGGCCTGGGGTGTGTTCCCTACCTGCAAAATCTAAAGCGATGGCCGTGAGACGTCGGAATTAGGATTCTCATGTTCGTACAGTTGGAAAATCGTAGATAATGAAAATTGGTGAAGATGACTATGGATTTGCCATATAAACACTTCAAGACTAATCCTTTTTTATGGTGTATTTAATATTTAATTATAATATCTTTTTATCTCTCCATAATTAGGTATTTAAATATAAAATTTAATTTTAAATTATCTCAAAATAAATATGTATAGTTTAAATATAAATACATAATTATTATATAAGATTGATTATGTAATAAATATTAGAATAATACTACTAATATATATACAAGAGTCTCTTACCATAAACTAATTAAATTTAACTTATAAACTAGACTAATGCCCTTTTCTGAAATACTAAACTAATACTATCTTTTAGTAAAATTGAAACATCAACAATTTTTTTAGATCACAAGAACAACATATGCATTTGGTTTAATCAAAAAAATCGTCTCATCTCTGTGCCCCACGCACGATGCGCCTACCTTGACTCTCCGTTTCGCACCTCTCTCTATTCCCCTCGTATTAATCAGCAATATTACCGAAAGTTCATTGCTAGAGTTACAAACTTACAAATCTCAATTCCCCCGTCCTTCTTTTTCTAAACCAGCCTTTCTACGAGGGCAAACCTTCATGTTAATTCTCGGAGGTAAATTTTGGAAGAAGAGCTTAGGAAGCTTGTGCTAAAGACTTCCGTTTAGTTGGGCTAATTTTGGAGCCTTGGTTCCAAAAATTATTAGTTTTTTCGTTCAATTGATTGGTTTCAAAAACCATGATTTTCTCTCTCATACCTACTAATTTTACATACCCCTATACACACATTTATATCCTATC
>JAOTQG010118449.1:0-11005 GCA_025631175.1 Iris virginica | reverse complement strand
GAAGAGGCGGTTGGCCAAAAATGATACTACCCTAAGAAGGAAATTTCGTCGCGCACCCTCCCGACCCCCCCACCTCCGCCTCTGGTATTAAGTAACAAACGTCCAAGTGGAAAATTCAAATTTTTTATTTCAAACGGTATTTTATCTCCCGTAACATAATTGTTGAAACTGACATGTACTTTATTAATTATTTGGGGAACCAAGGGGTGACTCAGTGGTAGAGCTGTGCTTTACAATATGTAAGGTCACAGGTTCGATCCCTTCCCATGTTCCCTTGGGGCCCAAAAAAAAAAAAAAACTTTATTAATTATTTAAAATTTAGGATAATGATTTAAACGATTTGGAATTTTAAAAAGATCCCAAGTCAAGTGGGTAGTAATAAAAGGCACATTTTATCATTGATGCACATAATTTGTACGAATATACTCTCTTAACATCACTTTCTCCCTCCATCGATCCATCTCTCTCCAAGCCTGCCATTACTCGAATCAAGATTTGCTGAGCTTTGGGCTACATATATAAATAAATATACATATTTATATATGGAAATGGGCACCACAAAACTGAGTTTGCAAATTACAATTAGAAACTGATGAACAAAACTTCAGAAGAATTATCATCAATCAAAAGAAGTTGATATACTCCAGAGTTTGCTAGCTAGCAATTAATTCAGCAAATATTATAGAGAAGAAATCATGGGGAACTCGGAAATGAGAACTTGGGCGAGGTCAGTGGCAGCAGCAGGTGGGTTCTTGCTAATTCTTGGGTTTCTTTGCTGCTGCCTGAGCTCCAAACCTCGTCCCCACGGTGATGTTCGGAGCGGCACCGGTGCTTGCACTTGTGATGGCTTCGTTTAATAATCCTCTTCCTCATGATCCTAATCTATCTCAGTTATGTTTGCTGATCATAGTATTCATGATTCATTTGATTTTAGTTAGTGAATATTTTTTTAAAGCATATGTCTTGCTGTATAGGAATCACTCTCTCTGTTCCATTTCAACTTTCAAGTGTTCTGAAAAATGACATTTTTCCCTCGGAATATGTCATATCATAAACACTTAAAATGAAACGAAGGGAGTAGTTAATACTGATGTGATTCTAGACTAGTTTGATTTGATTTGATTGCTAATTCTGGTTTTTGTTTTGTTCATAAATTGTTGGCTGTGGGTGCTCTTCAATTTGTTGTATACACAGGTTTTCTTTTTTTTCCTTGATCATACTGATATGTACGTAAGAGTTCTTGGTTATATTTAGAAAATGTGAATCTTCATTGTAAAATATTTTTGAGTACTCTATTCTAATTTATTATAAAGTCTTGAAAAGTACACTCTTCGATTTTTTTTCTTACATTCGTTGCACTTAATGTTGAAACCTCTACTACCCTTAGGAAGACGGCAAAAATTTTCCTAATTATTTCGGAAGTGCAGTTCGTGTTTTCGACATATATATAGGACCGATTTTCATCTGCATTGTTTCGATTTATTTTTAAAGAGAATTGTTAGTGATTTCCCACTTACTTCTCACGTGACTCAAACCCGTGATATATTGAAAACATGTGAGGCGTCCTTACCACTAAAATGTATCTCGTTGTCATTGCTTTGTTATGCACGATGCCAACTTTTTCCTCTCAGTCGTGACAAAATTTTGTGGCGATATCAAGAACAAATCTTGACGATCATATAATCATTCAATTCGATGAACTATTATTGCGGGTTTTCCTTGTGCCTTGTTCTTCTTTTTGATTCAAAAAAGAAAAAAAATTAAAGAAACAATATGCTATCCCAAAACTGTAAGTTAATATTATTGGGTCAATAATGTCAACAACTTTACAGACAACACGTTAATGATCATTCTAATGGAATTAAGAAAAACACGCTAATGATTTTCTGATGTATTCATGTGGTCTTAATTAATTAGATTGATGCAATGCAAGCATATATAGCTTAATAATTACTTACAATATTCAATTCCCATTTTTGTGTGTGTGGGTACAGTTCATAATCTTATGTTCCCAAATATTATGTTCTTAAAAATTGGAAAAAAAAAAAAAAAAAGTCCATTTGGTTTAGGCCTAGTGTTGGGCAAAGAAATATGATGAACTGCATAGAAGAGCAAATTTCAGGTTAATTTGGATATATAATAAGAGCAAATGACAGTAGCATGTGGTGGTGGTGGTGGTCCTGACACGAGCAGCGGTTGTGGTGGTGGTGGAGGATGTGGTGGCGGCTAACTGCAGAAGACTGATTAATACTCGCCCATTTCCTACGTAAATGTTTTCAGCAAGCAAGGTAGATGCATTTCACCTTGAAGCATTTCTTCGATTTCCATCTGTTGTTCCTTTTTATCAACTACGGCCGAGTTCAGATCTTCTGTCTCATTTGGTGTTCCATTATCCGTTCCGTCTTTTTAAAATCTCACCATAATCATTTAAAAAATAACCCTAAATTTTTAAATTTTAGTTAATGAAATATGTGTCGGTACTTAAGAAATGTGGGACACATCAAGTGGAACAGAAAATCCGAATTCACCACAGCCGCAGAAATAAATCACAAAAAGAGGTTACAAAGATATCAAACCTTCACCTCAGATGACATTTTACTAGATGTAACGAAATTTTGTATGATGTTGGTAATTACAATAACTCGCAGTAATCTGAAACGAAAATGATAGTACTACACAACTAAAATTCGGGCACCTGATACTTGCACTTTGCAATTCAGATGTTTATAATATATTCATTCAAATTGCCTTGTTTAGGGCAACAAAAAAAGTGTTTTGTAGAGCCAAAGTTTGCCACCGACTCTTCTCCAAAATCTTTGTCAAAACTTATGCATCTCATTTCTTCTGATGATGATACACTCCTGAACTCCAAAATTGGAAGGCATGAATGTAATGAAGGTTGCTCCGCACAAAGTACCATTGTGGTCTTATGTACCAAAGCTTCGGTCCCCAGCATCTCCTAGTCCAGGAATTATAAAACTGAAGATCCATACAAGTGTCAAACAATTTAAACACAAATATTTTGTTCATGATGTTTTCAAATAGAAAGGAAAAAGTTAATTACCCTTTGTCGTTAACAGTCTCGTCAATGATTCCCGTATATACATGAAGTCTGGAAAAGCATAAAGATGGCAGTAAAAGATGTTAAGAGATGGAAATTTCGTGGCTCAAAAATTCTAGGTTGACAATACTGTACCCAGGGAACTTCTCGCTGAGCTTTTGGAGGGCTGGAGGAGCTGCCACAGCAGATACCTGTAAAACCGTTGTCTGTACTATTATAGCTTACCAAGCACATGTAAAAAGAAATATGAAGAGTTGCAAGCTTTCTCAGACTATGCGACTGGCATTTGCCCATGTAGAATTATAAGCAATAAGCCCAAAGCTGAATTTCTCTGAATCACACTTGGAAGGTTAAGTTACATTCAAAGCAAGAAAAAAATTAAAGAGTGGTCTGATCATCCGCGTACCACTTTAATTTGGTGGTTGTCAACCCCGCGCTCCTTAATGAGGTCAAGAGCTGCAACTATAGTGCCGCCTACAGTTTTCCAATACAAGCACATTACAGTGACAGTAAATAGAGCAGACTTTTTTCCAAGATCGTAAAAACATTCTGGTGATTCTAAAGACCGTACTTGGACATTTAGATTGAGAATACTACTTAACAGAACAGTAACATGAACATTTATAAGCTAGGAGGAAGGGGAGTGATTGCATGTGTACTGTGTAGTAAGTAGGAACTCTGAATCAACAGCGCGCCAAGGATAAATAATACAGAAACTATATAAAAGAACGCTTTAATACATTTCCATAATACTTTAGTTTCAGCCAAATGGTAACACTGGAGAGAAACAAGAATCTGCATCTGTCACTAAGACGCAAAAGAGTCTACTATTCCCCCCCCCCCTCTTTTTTTTGGGTACAGCACTGCATTTTTTTTCCTGAAACCAGCAAGAGAGCCTACACTTAACTGTCATGCTTTCATTATTGCGACCTAGAATGCAAATTATCTTAGAATTTTTGTCAAATTACTAGCGAGCTGCAAAATACTTGTCTGATGAGACATTGAGACTTTGGTTGGTTAGGTCGAAACGGTATTTAGTAAACCACTACAGGCACCCGAGCGCACACCATTTACGGAATATTAAAGGTATTAGTGCAATTCATGATGGCTTCTCAGTATAGAGAAGAAGAATCCTTGGTCTTTTCAACAGAATGAAGGAAAAGAGACTCGAACAAAAACATTGCAAAGAAATATTCAAGGCAGTGGAAGACTAGCAATACAAATATGACCATGGAGCTTCAGCGATTCCTGTCATCTTGATATTTGAGAGAGTAGCCATCGGAAAGGAAGTTGTACATAATAAGTGGGCAACTGATAAAAAGTAATGTAAAAATGACTGAAAATACCTGTTGCTAGCATCGGATCTACAACAAATACTCGAGATCCTTCAGGAAATTTGTCCGGTAACCTATAAGATGAACAACAATTGTCAGAAGACCAGTAAACATAGCATAATCAATGGAAATAATGCAGGATAAAAAATGGAAACAGAAAGGCATTATAAGGACTCAATACTAATACAAGGAAGTAAAAACATGAAGATACATTCCATCCTAGCGCCACCCATGAGTCAAAAAATGAGGAAGTGCAGAATAGACCTAAAATTCCAATTGGCAGGCTTACTTGTTCAAATATACCATTGGCTGAAGTGTCTCCTCATTTCTGCTAACCCCTAATGTTGCGAAAACAGAAAATGAGATTCTTAAGCTGTAACAGATGTAAGTTCTCCATGAACCTAACGCAACTAACTTTTTAGCCATAAAATAATTTTGGTCATACATGCATGAAAATTCAAATAAAAAAGAACTCAATGGAAAGATACGATTTCTAATGTCTCATATTATATCAACGTCAAAGTTGCTAAAATGATTTCCCGTTGCTATTACATCATGAAAAACTACAGATGACTATTAACACTATTTTGCATAGTAACATTCTCTTTTCGCCTTCACATAGTGGCGAAAGAGGTGCTCACCTAAATGGAAGGTTTTTGTTGCTGGTAATATTGCTGATGCATGTTCTGCAAGAGCAAGGCCAGCTCTCAAGATGGGAACAACCTGCAAAGTTGAAGTGATAGTATATCAGTTGGGAGCACCATATATAGAAGGCTCCTCTTTCAGGATGCAAGGTTTTAATTATAATCAATTTCATAAGTTTTTATTCCTACTGTAGCAGGCATTTTTATGATGAAAACTAACAGATGATACAAGGAATGAAGCAGTGAGTTCCTCAGGAACTCTGAGACAGCATAAAAAATGAAATACTAACTAAATCACTATACTAACCGCCACAGGTTCTCGTGGGTCAATAAATTCTACTGAAGCAACACCCATTGGTGACTGAATCTCTCCTGTAATAGTAGGCTGCAGGAACATATACATATACTTCAGGTTCGAAATATTTGAAAGCACAACTACAAACAGAAGAAAACGTATGGGATTCTTTAAAAAGGTAACGAGTCCAGAATAATGCAACTCAGAGCCCAGAGGCCAAATGATCGAAATGTCGTGTACTTTTCTCTTAGTGCAGATGTACCATCCCGCGACCAAACCGTATTTACACTCTGTGAAATGGGGAATTGTGAAAACAGGATTTGGTCGTAAGAGTATTTCACTAAACGCTCTAGATGCCCTTTCACACAGGGCTCTTAACATACCATATTTCTATATGAATAAGAAATGATAAATACTGGTACAAGAATTACCAGCCAATCCCTTGACGCTTCATACATAAGTAGCCTTCCCAATTCAGCCATGGCATTCTCTAAATGGCAATCAGTTAGTAACCCCAGAAACATTTGAAGAAAGCAAAAACTAATGATTTGCTACCAACAACCTAAGAACAAGAAATTGAAATCTTGAAAATTAAATGTGAAACCTTTCTATAAACTTGGAATTCTACTAAATATTAATATGCCACCCAAACATTTACCTATGTAAGGGTCCGATCACCAGTCCTATATACAGTGATATCGGGTAATATGGTGTTGTTCACAATATTAAATTGTCCCCGTGATGCGAAGGGTTTGAAGGTGATATAGTGTATATCTATAGGGGTAGTAGATGGAGAGTGTTTGATATGTGACATTGAATTATATTAGTTTGTGATATTGGATATATGAGTGATATGGATGATATGAGTGATATTATAATATTGAGATATGTTGAACTTAAGTTTGTTGTTAGTGGTTGGGTATAACTGTATATGAATCAAGAAAAAAGTAAGGGTGGAGGAATGGGAGCATTCTATACAGATCAACTCAACTTACCATTTGCACCTATTACTTGGAGTCAGCTACAAGAATCCTTATTTTGCTTTTTTGTCACTTGGTTCAGTGAAATGCCTGGTTACCATACATGCCGCAAGGGCCGCAACCATTCATATCTTATTATTAATGCCTACTTCAATTTAGATTCTGCCCCACCTCTAGGCTGGTTATTACATTTACATATGAAAAACAATTTAATTGGTGCGCAAAGGTGCTTATGTTGTATAAGTCCAAACTTCATAAGTGATTTCCTATCATTTCATCTCCTACTGGGGTGAATTTTATCATCACATATATGTTCATTTTGAAGTTTATCTTTCGTTGTTGTGCCACACATCCATCTTAACATTTACATTTTCTTTCTTAGTTGTCCAACATCTGTTTCACTTAAATCAAATATCCTAATAAGGAAGTTAACTGCTTTAATGTACTTGCAATCACAAGTCACAAGTATATGGTTACTCAAATCCATTCGTACTCATTCGACCAATTAACATAAACGGAGTTGCCCCAGAATCGAGCAACCGATATTTATTATTTACCACTTATATGTCAATATCTTATTGGATGATGGGCCAACATCGGCTTGTTAAGAATGAATCAATGCTGAAACTAGAAGACGCAATATTTTTACAGTTTACATTAGCATTTTGATTTGCCCATTTTGAGATTGTCAGTTCATTTTTGTCAAATGATCTGTATTTTGTTCTTTGAACATTTTAGAATAATGTCTTGGATATTTGGGGTAATTGGCAATACAAACTAGAATCCTTCTTTTATGTGACACTGCCTTGATCAAACAAGGAATTCCAGGACAAAAAAAGAGATGATATTATTAGTAATATCAATAATAATAACAATAAATAAACACAAGGTAAAAAAACATTTCTTGGATAAAATGAAAGCATAAACTTTACTTACTAAAGATTGGGCAGGGAGTCTGCTCATTCCTAAGAACCGAAACCCAATGCTTGATCAATGGATGAGGAGGTACAAACACCTTAGCCAAAAACAAGAAAACCACTTGCCATGAAAAATAAGGGGGAAAAAAAATCATACTCTCTCCTTTGACTTTCCGTATCACTATGACCATTTCTCACAAAACAATTTACATGGATTTACTAGCTACTGGAAAACTAAATAACTCTGGTTCATAATTACTAATATAGTCCCTCTTTTCTACTCAATAATTCCACCATCTTTAAAATTAAACATAGTTGTCGCAAAGTTGTACCTTGGCCCTTAATTTTTATCAAAGTACCTATGTCCGACACGACATGATATACGATATGAGTGTGGGTTAACATAGCTTCAAAGTACATTAACTTGTTTTTAGATATTAAAATTTTAATCCGTGAAGGCTACTACATATACAAATATTGGTCAAAATTTAATCTTTCACTAAAAAAAGGTCAAACCTGAATCTTTGCATAGACCAAATGGAGTAGTTTCAAAAGGCTACTAATTTATCGTACTCTCCATAACAAAAGACAACCAAAAAAGTATACTTCAAAGAGTGATAAAAAAAAAAAAAAAAAAAAAAGACCAGCCTGACAACCTTAAAAAGTCGGAATAGATAACAAAATAAAGTAAAATAAAAGATAAAAAAAATATATATAAAATTGAACTATTACGATTGGAATTGGAGTAAAACAAGCAAAACAACACCGAAATGGCGCCGTTTGGTTAACTGCAAAGAGAGGATATTAATACCAGCATTCTATTGTCCAATGCCGGTTTCCTCTCCGCCGTCGCTGATGCTTTCACCGACAGATATGTACGGTGTCGTTTGGTTGACTGCAAAATCTGTTGTAAAACATATAAAATTAGGGTTTGGCAATATGTATGATGTGTAGATATGAATTGAGTGGTGCGTACAGTAGAGAGAGAGTTACCGGTTTGGAAGCGGAAGGAGAGAGAGGAGGCGCCCAGAAGGGAGTTGGAGGAGGAGGAGGGTGGTGGTGGTGGTGGTGGTCGGGCGGGAAACAGAAGAATGGGGAGGAGGGTGAATATATACGGTGGCACGCCATTAATGTGTGAGATTTTGGTGGAGATTGAGCTAGGATTTGGTACAGAGATAATTTCGGGTCGGATGAACAAGGGTTCCATGGTTGCTACTGTGAGGTTGCCCTCTTCGGAAACTAACCCCATCGATTTGGATTTATTACTGCGACCTTGTTCTCATAAAAAAAGGTAAAAGAAAATCCAACTCGTATATATTTAAAGTTGAAGATGATAATTTTAGAAATGACTCCTCGGCGTATTTAGGTTAATTAGACATTATGATTAATTTAACATTTAAATTAATTATCTATTCATATACTGTAATTAAAAAATTAAATACTAAATATAACTCTAATTTTTCTCTAAATTAATTAAACTAATCTAATGATAATTAAATTATACATATTCATCTAAAAAATAATTTATAATTTAATTTAATATTTAAATATCTAATTATAGAAAGATAAAGAGACATTATAATCAAATACCAAATACACTATAATAAAATTAATCATTATAATAAAATTACACTATAATAAAATTATAATACACTATAATAAAATTATTCATTATAATTAAATACTAAATACAAATTCAAAGAATTTTACAGCTTTCACCATCATAATAATGCTTTCCATAAATCAAATCAGATGAAAACTAAAATAATACGGCAAATTATATGGAACATCTGGATATTCCTATCAAGGAGCATCAATTAATAATTGAAATACAATTTCTTTGTTAGACGCGTGAATAAGATGTAAAATATCAGGCATTAATTGATTTCCTTAATATTAGGAAGTTAATAACAGCAATTAATTTCCAATAATAAAATCGTTTAAAACTCTCGATCCATTTTGAGTAGATTCAAAATTACTGATTTCATGTTTAGTAGATCCAAAATTGGTGATTTTCTTCTTTTTAGATAGGCTATATATAATTTAATGTATAAATTATCAAGATATTTTCTTATTTATCATTAAAACTCTTGCTTAGTTTATTTAACAAAATCTTTCATACTTGTCATCTATTTTTGGATTCTAAACACTTCAGTAAATCATATAATTGTCATCGTTATAAATTCATATTTAATTTATTATGCTATATGTTCATTTACTTTAATTAAAAATTCATTTACAATGTTTTTACTGTTATTATTAATTTTTTAATTTATTAGACTGTTCATTTAATTCAACTGTATGTTCATATTACATGTCAAAATATTCATTTGTAAAAGACATGCATTTATTTAATAAATTGAATATTAGATGGAAAGTGTATTAGTTCTATTTTTAGTCATATTCATTACGTAATTGATTAATGTTCATTTTTATAATGTATTATATTCAATGTTATCAAAGTCCTTGTTGATTTCATTAATTTTTTTTATTCATTTTCATTAGTTTGTATTCTTTAAGTTCATTATATTCATAATTCATATTCATTAAATTCAATGTTCATGTTCATTAACTGGAGCAATCGCAGAAATATACATTTTTTTGAGTTAGATTTTTGAAATTTTGGATAAAAAATAATTTTAGACAATTATTAAGGAATAGAGATAAAAGAAATTGCAATCCCATAAAATTAGGAATAAGTTGGATTTATTTTGGAATAGAGACAAAAAAATTACTTTTTATATTGCCGTGTTTTCTTTTTTTGAAGCAATGTTTATTTGCTTATGTGTTATGCTCAATTTTATACTGAATAATATTTTTTAGCTGGAGTAATCGCAGAAATATTTATTTTTTGAGTTAGATTTTTGAAATTTTGGATAAAGAATAATTTTAGGTGGTTATTATGAAATAGAGAGAAAAAAATTATAATTCCATAAAATTAGGAATCAATTGAATTTATTTTTGAAATAGAGAAAAAAAATTACAATTTCACAACTTTATAAATTAGTTAGAGTTAAATAAAAAAAGTGGAAAAGTGAGCACACACTCTTTAGACAAATGGTGCTCCTACTAGGTGCTGCATATGCTAATCGGTTCCATGTCATGTTTGTGTGTACGTGACGGAGGGCTTCGAAAAGAAGTAAAATTTGTCCGTGTGCAGTGGGTAAAAACATGTGTCTGTTAGAGAGGCCATAACATAAACCTGGCTATATGTTTTTTTTCCTGTTTTGGGCCGTGCGTCAGAAATGTCGGATGAAAGAGGGAGCGGCCAGGATCGGTAGAGGATTGGGTTCCAGTGTCAACTCTTTTTTTTTTAAGGGATAGTGCTAAATGCCGCCCCTTAATTAAGACTAAGAGAATTAATGGTCTATTCTAGAATTTAATTTTTTTTTTTTTGAGGAGAGTGTAATATTGAAATCATGGAAGTTTTTGGAAACTTGTCTCTTAGTGGAATAGACATCTACACTCTCATGAGAGTTTTGGTGTGGTTGATTAAAGAGGATGAGAAAGAGGATAAGCCTGGTAAACTAGCTATCTGATGTTAGAGTAGATATTTGTACTTTTGTGAGACAATTTCCACTACTAGAAAATGGGACAATAGCGACTGACAAGTCAGTCGCTATTGTCCTATATAGCGACTGACAAGTATAATAGCGACTGACTCAGTCGCTGACTCAGTCGCTATTATTCAGTCGCTATCTGCTGGTCTCTATTAGCGACTGCCTTGACAAGTCAGTCGCTATTTAGCGACTGAATCAGTAGCTAAATAGCGAC
>JAOTQG010118438.1:0-11007 GCA_025631175.1 Iris virginica | reverse complement strand
TAGTTAAATCGTAAATGATTAAAATGTTCCCTAAATAGTCACGTGAATCGCACGTTAGTCCTCGTCGCTAGTTTTTTAACAATTTCTGTCAAAAATGACTTATTTCGCAATAAAAAGATTAGTATAGGGCCTAAACGGTAATAAGTCAGACCTGAGAGTCCTTTTCGCCTTTTTACGAAAATATTGAAACCTAAAATGAAAAAAACCCCTTCTTAATTACTGTGCTTTAATCTTCATCAGTAATTATTATCATTAGTAAAGGTGACCTTTCAAATATTTTAAAAAGAATACTTTTTTAAGTAAATAACTTCTTATTCTTTCAATTACTCGATCAAACAATAGAATTTTTTAAAACATGATAAATATTTTATAATTTGACAAACTTTTATGTTGATAATTCACCAATAAAATTGACAATTCAATTTAAGCCGGAGAGACTATATATCTCCTCTATGATCTGGATATGAAACACTCGACATGTATTTGATCCAAAGCTTAAATACAAAATTAAAATTAAAAAAAAAAAAAAAACTCTTCTTTGAGACCGATGAAAATGAAACACCCACAAAATTTAAATTAAACCCTAACAAGCCAATTAAAGGAGCCAAGGAAATGATGCCGTGGGTGTGGGTGGCCTGGCCTGGCCTGGCCATACAGAATCATGACTTACAGTGTTAATTGAAAAGAAGAAAAAATTAATTTATCAGCGACGAGGAACATAAATACGAGCCCACAAATGCTTACGGCCAACCATGAATTTGGCTCGAGCTTGTCCATTTAGAATTATTGGTATTATTGACGATGTTTTGAATATTATGCGACCGTATAGCGGCGCCTGTCCTCCCGCAGCTTGTTCTACCACCACTTCTTCCACCACATTCCCCCATTTTCTGCATCAACATATATATAATATGAGATTGTATATATTTATATGTATATATATATATATATATTTCCTGACAAATGATCATTCTCGAAAACCGAATAACGATGATGGAATAATTTGTTAGGATTATCCGGATCGACTGTGAAAGGGGTTGTTGCTGAGTATATAAATGTAAGAGAAAGTCCCATCCTTCAGGATAGAGGTCCGAAACGCACTAGAAGGACCAGAATTGCCATCGTTACATAATTTTGGCAAACTTGTTATGTAATATTATGCATATATATAATTGATATGATTCCTTAATTGATTCCTACGTCCCCTCAAAACAATATGAAACATGAGAACAACGAACGAGAAAATTAAGAAATGAAGAGTACTTGGTACTTACGAAGTGAAGAAGTCGAAAACATCCTTGCGGGTAAGAGGGAACCCCTTGGAGAAGGTCAAGAACATGGTCCGATTGTCATCGCCTGCAGCTTGTTCATGAACGTATTGATCACTTGCAGTACTAGGGTTTAATATAGTACTCGAATGCGTTGTCCATTGTACATCTCGTGTCAAATTCCACGTCTCACCGGCCCCAGCCACACTAGACGCAACCGGCAACAGCTCGACTCCAGTACTACTTGCACCTTCATGACCACTTGTACCTTCACCAAACGGTCTAACCACGGGCCTCATGCTGGTCTGATCAACCTCAAGAGCACCATGCTCCCCAAAAATCTTATTACAAACGCTCTCCATAATGTGCGTGAACCGCTTGTACATAAACTGTCGATTATAAAAGAAGAATCTCCGGTTCATTGGCTCGTCAATGAGGCTAATGAAAACAGGCGTATCGTCGAGTCCACTCGGTGGAACCACCGTGTTGGGCTGAATGCATACTACACACTGTATGGCCTCATTGAAAACCGCTTCGATAGTCCAGTCGTCGAAAGCATTGATCTTTCTAACCAAGTCATAGTAACCTATTTCTTCTAGCATGAGCCATAGTGCCATGGCCATTTTGACCAGCTGTGGATTCTTCCCCATTTGTTGAACCATCCTGTTGAAGAGAAGCCTTTCCAAAGAGTAGAACAAGAGAAGATCTACAAGGGTTCCTACTGATCCTGCCATGTATTGTTTGGTTAGCTAGAAAAGTGAAAATAGTAAAGTGCAAAATGTTGGAAGCTAGCTGTACATTGGGTCTTTGTATATAGAGAGGGTTTGAGTACGTAAGTGACTGTTGGTAAGAGTGTATCATCGAACTTGGACAAGAATATATAGGTGTTGTGACTCTTCGGGTGGATAATGTGAAAAGGAACTTGGATTTGTTAAAGATTAATGCTCAAAAGACAAGTTTTTGTCAGTCAAACTGCAAACACTTTGTGTTATGGTTCATGATCCGATGTAAAAATTAAAGCAGCTGCATGACCTGATAGATACTATCTTCTACGCCGAGCATAATTTCATACGCAATTATGCTGTTCGAGGCGTCTACCAATGCGCACCATCGTCGCTCGAGGGTTCTGACATGTGCAAGTTATGCCGGTGAAGTGATTATGATTTTAGCGCCAAACAATGTCGCAAGTTCCAGGATAATGTCCGGCGCTTGTAGCGAAATAAGGCAACTCATTATTCTGGTAATCTTCAAAATTTGTAATATGAGGTAGCATTAGCCCAAGCCTAAACTGCATGCGTGTTCAGTTTTTGACATCTTGGGGCATGATATCCTAGGGTTTAACAGGGGTGACAAAAATGGAAGCAATTTGCAAGATAAATTGCATACATATCAGTGTAAAAACAGAAATAAATTCAAAAAATGAAGAAAAAGAATTTTTGTTAACCACGCCCACCATGGGGCTCGAACCCATGACCACAAGGTTAAGAGCCTTGCGCTCTACCAACTGAGCTAGACGGGCATCTTTATTGCTTACTATTCAACCTATACATAATAAATAAGCCTTACATCTAACACCAAAACTTTTCTTTACACGATAAACAGATATATGAAACTTCGAGACAGTTTCGGAAACCAATTCCAGAACAAATACTCTTGAACGAGAGTATACATTGAAATAATACATAAATAGACAAAGAGAGAGAGAGAGAGAGGGAGACCTTAATCTGCTAGAAACCATTTCTCACATTAATCAATCACCACCCCCGTTCCTTCGAAGTGGGCCATTGTCTAAAATTTTTATTGTCTAACGATAATTTCAAAAAAAAAATATCATTACAATTTATATTAACTGTGTAATCAATGGCGAACATTGATTCCTTCATAGCCTGGATGTGCGCAACTTTTGCTTCAAGATAGGCTGCACATACTCATGGAAACCCTCTGGCACATCTGTATCATTTAGAGGATCCTGCCATGCAGCTTCATAGAGTTTCGGGTACACGTTCCCATCATAGCGACCAAGAATCGAACTTAGGTAGTGGTCGGTGTAGTTAAAAGCATCGACTAGAGCAATTGCATTTGGACGAACCTAAATCATGAATTTCAAGTTAGTAAATCAACAAGAGATTAAACAACTTTCCCGTTTACATTGACAGAGCCAACCATTTGTGTCTAACCTGAGAGTACAAAGATCTAAGCTGATCATTTGCAAGTGCAGCCTGCTCGGGGGTAAGGTATCCAACAGAAATGAAATCACCCTGATGCTTGTGAAGAAGGGACAAGGCATAAACATAACATAGAACCTCTAACATTTGTTTTACACCCTCGCCAGGAATATCTTGTTGCAATTTTTCGATGAACCTGCGCAACAAGGAAGCTTTGTTGCCATAAGCCTGAGTTGTAATATGTAGCTGAATATCTGTTAAAGAGTCATCATGAGCTTACTTGGAAACAATAATTAATTGGCAGTGAGCAACTGCTCCCTCAACCAAATCAGCTGACAGCTCAGCGAAACCTGAACCAAATTAGAAGAAGGGCTTGTCGGTAAACTTTTGTTAAAGTGTAGCAATAGTTATGATTTAACCAACTACACACAAGAGACGAAGTTGGAGATTTCAGATCAATTCAGGGCAGAGGAAAACCTTCATCAGGATCTGAATACTTGCTCAATTTCTCACCAACGACAATAATCATTCCAGCAGCCCTGGCCTCAAATGCCTCCAGCACTGCAGCAGGCTTCAGCCAATCCTCAGCTGCAGATCATTAAAGAGACAAATGTCACAATAATCCTTCACTGAGAAAGAACTACCAAATTTAGCAAAAATAACTGGGACTTAAAAATCACTTTGTGGAAGGAGAATCACCTCTTTGAACATCACACCGACTTTGCATCAGTTTCTGGATACGCCCTAAATAAGCAGTAGTTCCCACTGGCTGCTTTCCACCAGACCATACCTGAGCGATGGTCTTCGCCAGAATCCTTGCAACCTAAACACAGAACTTCAGGTAAAAAAGGGTGCCATTTTTCGAAGAGTCACATTTCCCTTTTGGGCCATCCCATTTGACAATATTACCCTCTCTTTTCCAAGGGTTAAACACATGGGCTTCAAACTGCTGGGCATTTTAAGACATTACACTGTTTCAACCCTTTCTTAATTTGTGTATAATCAAGTGTCCCTCTTGAAGCTCGGGCTTGTTGCAATGGCAAGTGCAGTTGCAAACCAGCAGTTTGGCGCAGGTTCGATTCCTGGGACCCTGTGTGAGTGAGAACCTTGTGCACTGGCAAAATGTCATTCTTTAAGTGGTACTGAGGGGGTAGCTTGCTTTATGAGTAGGGTAATGATTAAGATAACAGGCCAAATCCAGAATCGGCAGGAAATTTTGTTATAGGTCAAAACAAACGACCAAGTTAAACTACATCGATCACTACCAGTGCAATAAACACAACTTGGGGCAACAGTTTAGATGTGAAGTGACTACTGAAACGTCATTGTTCTTCAAATCAACATAACATTGATACAGCATGTACCAATAGGAAAATACTATTAGTTGTTGCTAGCACCTACCTGTAGCATCAGCACAACATTGTCTCCTTCATAAGTACAGGCAGGAAGATAAACCGCAAGTAACTCAGGAAGGCCACTGCTGCACAGGTAGCCATGCCCACCACATAGTTTCCGACATTCCTCAATACCATCCTGAAAGACACCAAACATTGACAATTAAGCAAAAAGGTTATAGTAATAAAAACTTCAAAAGGACACTAAGGACATAATACACAAGAACAAGAAAATGTATTTACTCAAAAAAATAATCTACAATACGTGATAGCAATTAAGCAAAAAGGTTGCAATAATAATAACTTGAGAAGGACAATAAGGACACAATACACAAGAACAAAAAATATATTAACTCAACAATTAATCTACTATACGTGATAGGATTTTGCTAACAAGTGCCCCCAAGGCACATGTTAATAATCCAAAAATAGTAATTATCCACATTGGAAACCTTCCCCAGTTAATAATTTCCACTTTTGGATTATTAACATGTGCCCTCGGGGTACTTGTTAGCAAGACCCTACGTGGACTTATAAAGCAAAACTATAATCAGTATATTATTGAACGTCTCCTTTCTTTATCTTCTCCGAGACACAAAATTCCGCTACATTAATAACCAGCAGAGGGTACTACGCTACGAAGTTGATTTTCTTAAGTTGGACTCTATCAGTATCCAAGGTCACAAAGAATAGGTTGCTAGCACATACCAACCTCTTCCTCTCAGACACAAAAATATTAAAAATTAAAATAATTAGGTATTAGCATAAGCAACTATGTAAAAAAGGTGTTTGTATTAAAGTAATGCAACCATGTTCGAACATTTAAAATGGTTTCAGGTTTTACCTTAACATAAACCAAGAGCACTAAAACCGGGACTCACGTGATTGATGAAAATTCAAATCATTTACAAATAACTCACAGCAGTTACAGAAGTTGTCAAGGACTTTAACCCTGCAGTACATGCATGGGCCTCGGCCAATGTGGAGAAGTCACTGGCTTGCAGCCTTTGAGTCACATCCGTGTACAGCCACTTTAACCACTCACCAGCAAATCTGAAGGCATAAGCAGAAGCAACCAATGGGAACAGCCTACTTTGCTGAGTTTTATAATCAATAACCTAAAGAGCAAAAAGATCAAAAATTAAATCATTCATAAATCACACACAAGGATATATATGGTATTCGTTATTGAAGACAGCACTTTCAAGCGAAAGCATAATCAATCGACTACTGCTTAATACATATGACTGTTACACACCATGTGCATGGCTATATAGAACCGATCAGTTACTTTCTATTTCATCCAGCAGCACAGCCATGACTTATGCTGAGCAATGTCCAGCCATATAGGCATGAAAGAAGAAGTGCCTGACTGCACCCTAAAGAAACACCATGCAGTACAAGTACAGTAATAGGAAGGTTTCCTTCCCTAGCAATACACCTGTCCCAACTTTATGATGCCATGCACAATAATAACCAAAGGTAGTTGAACACTACCGTGAACCTAACTTGAATAATCATCCCCATCCTAATTAAGGAATTCAAAGCATAGGTTAATGAAGAAAAGAGAGCAACTTGTTTGATAGTAATTGAGAACGCAGGCCATGTACAAAAAAATTGTGAATTTAGAGGGCAAATTCAAGAAAAGAAGCTGATTAAAATAAGGCCTGTTCAGATATAAATCTTTGACCGATTTTTTGAGTTTATTTTTCCCCCACTTCTTAAGGTGTAAAAACAGGCCCGCTTTTGCCATAAGACTTCAATCCAAGTTCTGAATTTCATTGTCAGCTTATACTTCCATTACACCTTAGCAGCATCTATTTCTCTCTATTCCTACTTTTTCTAATCACCACAAAATAGAAAATGAAAGTGACACATCCTTACGTTTCGGAAGTTAAAAACATCACCAAAACGCAAAGTAACGCATCAAAATATGTGAAACTATCACTGTCCAAACGGAACCACACTGAATTTTAAGGAATACCTGGGTCTCAAGCCCACCCTTCTTTCCACCAAATTGTCTACGAACAGCACTGTATCTTGTAGCAATACAAACAGCCCGAGATAAAGCAGAGGAAGCATCAGCAACAATTGTTTGCCTGACATAAACCATAGTTCCATAGAGTAACTGTCTAGGTACATCAGATTGCAGGTATTTGCCTTCCCGCGTAACTTGAGACACCCTAAAACGAATAAGTGGAATTTTAGCATAGCAATACTAGATGTACTATACTGAAGAATAAGACCTTGAGATACTTCTATATAATGAGCACGGCCGTAAGAAGTGTCAATACAAAACCGGCTTTCATACAACCTTCATGGCTTTTAAACGTAAAGGGTAAATCCTCCAGATTAGCTCAATAAAAACACACAAGAATATACTTTAATGTTTGTAATTGAGAACATTTTAATCTGTCCGAAATAGAAAAGGTTTTGAGAATGAGTTCACCACCATATAATACTATTTTGGAATGTTACGCGAATCTAATCTTAGTATCTCAGAATCCCCTACCCCTACACGCAGAGTCAATTTAGATCTAGATTTAACTTTGCTACCGTACAAAAAGAAATACATCAGCAAAAATGTATTTATATCTGATCATACCTCATCAACATTTGGTCCCTGGGGATACGTACATGATCAAATCTTAACACCCCATTGTCCATGGTGTTGTATGCCCCATTTCCGAATTTCATTCCAATGTCACCAACAGTAATGCCCGGAAGAGGTGAATGATCCTCCAAGCTCCGTAGTTGGACAATAAAACCTTTACGAAAGGAGGGAAAAATGAAATTTAGGAATCATATCACCAACTTTGTGCAAATCAAATGGATATCTTATTCATGTGCAAGTGATATCACTAAAAGAAAGGGTTCTGTAGTTACCATGAACTCCATGGTCTTGATTATCGGTAATGAGGCGAGCATAAGCGACAGCATGAGTTGACATTTTACCTAATCCTCCAGGCCACCACTATTGAAAAGACCATAGACAAAGTTAAAAGGAATTTTTATTCATGACACCCACGTAAAAAATGCAACAGATGAAAATAAATTGAAAGAGATTTTTGTGCAATCACTCACTTTGCTTGCAGTCAGGGTAGGACTATGAATGACAAATTCATCTGTTTGTGGATCAAATGTGGCAGTTGTTTCAAGACCTTGTACATTGGAACCATGACCAAGTTCCGTTTGTGCATAGCAGCCAATAATTTGCATCTTAGAGGCCAAAGGCAACCATTTCTTTTGCTGTTCATCAGTGCCTGATCCTCTGATGGCAGGCATAAACATTCCCTAAAAGACAACCGGGAAGCAGTAGAAGATGTGAGAGTAATGACCAGAGCATATTTCATTAAATCTCCAAAAGCTATTGAAGCAAAATAGTTATAATACTACATACTTCAAAGCAATCTAGAATAGTAACGGTAAATATTGAGCAGAACATCAATTTACAACAAGGGGAAGAGAAATTACAAAATGAAGATCAGTGAAAGCAGGTTCATCCATATAAAACCTTAATCTTGAAGCCTCTTCCTCTGCAATGATAAAGGGCACAGAGATACTTTAAATGATCAAAAAAAACTGGGACAAGATAAATAACTAATCTCTCATCTATGCAAGTTTTGAAACTTGTTAACATGCCTAATCCCAAGGCATACCAGTTAGACGACGATCAACAATCAACTTCCATGCATGAGCTGCTTTTCTAAGAGTATTCTTGAACAACTCCTTTCTCCCGAGCATAGGTCGTTTATCCTTTTGAAAAGCCTATATCCATGAAAAGAGAATATAAAATTTTTAAAAAAAAAACAAAAAAAAAAAAAACAGTGCAAATCAGAAGCACTGGGCAGAATATTACATCAAGTGCATACAGAATATGGTGAACATGGTATAAATCATGGAATTAAATGAGGGCCAGATACCGATCTGGTGATATGCTAGTGTCTTGTACTTCTACTTTTTAAAAAGAGTAATCTTAAACTAGCAGAACATATAATTAACACAAGAGCCAACGATACAAAACGTAGAAACAACTGGCAAGAATTAAGAAGTAACAAACACTATTTCACCGATGAAGGCAAGTAATTCAGCACCATATAATGGCAATTCCACTCAATCAAATTCAAAACCTCCTACTTCAAAATAAAATCTTAAAGCCTAAATAAAAGTCTCCCTAGGTAGAAGTAAAACTCAGTTCCCCCGTGTTCTCAATGTCATCCATTCAGGAAATTCTAAACTAGCAATAATATATTTTCGCTTCTTTTCATACAAATAAGGTTACAACTTACTTTGATGATATTATCAATCTCCACTATGTTATAAGATCACCATTTTAGACATCCAGATTTTTTTTTCCCTTAAAATCAAACACATTAACCAAAAGTCAATTTAAACCAAGGTACAAGAGTTTTTCTTAACCTTTCTTTACTTAGAAAATTAAACATTGATGGATCATTTTAATAGTTTGAAGTCCTCCTAGAAGCTACATAGAGCTGAATATTCGGATTCTTGAAAATGAAACTAAGCTAAAGAAACAAATCCTCAGTATTATCCAGTGGTAGAATTGGGGTTTAACAAAGTATGAGGTGCCACATATCTCCTAGGGCCAACCACAATTAAATTAGTTAACCAATTGCAGCAAAAAAAAAAAATATATATATATATATATATATCAAAAATAAAAAAAAATCAAAAATAAAGCTACAGCTTCAAAATTGAAAACATTATGAAATACAAATTGCACTGAATCACAAATGAAATAAGAGGTAAATAGCACAGCAATTAACAAAGAGTGAAGAGCTTGTGTGTCAGTGTGTGAGAGATGATAATGAAGAGAAAAGAATACGGGATCACTGGCAACGAGCTTGGAGATGCGATCAGCAACTTCAAAGGCGTGGCGTGAACCAGCCCACACCACCTTCATTGCTTCCACATCAAACTGTCCCTTTTTCCTCTCTCCGGCCAAGTAATCCACTCCACCCTCCATTTTCTCTCTCTCTCTACTTCAGTTCAATTCAAGCTTCAGAAACAAAAATCCCAAATTCAGCCCACAGCACAAAAGTTTAAAATAATGAGGAGATTTTGGGTAGAAGCCGGCTTCTTGTAAGAAAGAAAGGGGGGGTGGGCTTATATATTTGTGAGCTGATAGTTGCAATGATGGATTGATTATACGTACGGGTGGGGTGGGGTTGGGTTGGGTAGTTGGGGGGAGACGAATGAATTTTGTTGATCTTATAAATTGGATCATTATAGTTCGGATTTTCACTCCTATTTGGTGTTTAATTTTTTATTTTATTTTTTTAAAATTTTATTTTAATAATTTTAAAAATAATTTTAAATTTTAATTAATAAAAAATAATTATATTTAAAATAAATGCGATATGAGTTGAGACATTAAATAGACTAAAAAATTTCGATTTGAATAGATATAACTGTTTAGTTGGGTTTCTATATATGTAATGACGTGTTTTTTCTTACGTTGTGGCCAGTGTGTCGTTCCGCTTTTGGACGGTTGGGATTACTCCTCAAGGCAAAACCTGAGATCCTTATTTTTGTCACCTCTCACGTTTCGGTTTTTACTTTTGTTTTGTTTTGTTCTTAAAAGTGTTGTTGCGTATTTTGATTTGATTTGATTTGTTTTTTTTTGTTGTTGTTTCTGGAGTTGAATATTTCTGTGTTCATATTTGGTCTCCAGCATGGGTTGAATAATAAAAAGTGTGATGGTCGGAACTGTGACGATTTGATACCGCAATTTTGAATCTTTCAATTTCGAAGAAAAAAACAATCCATTTTTAATTTAAATTCAGATTGAGAAATCTTGATCCCAATCCAAGATCGTTCAAGATACGGTGGAGAAAGTTGTCTGCATCGGAAATTGAAAAATGAATACTTAGCTCTCTAATCTCATAAATTAAATGAGTTCAGCTTATGAATTACATTTTTATAAATAATGATTTTTCTGTTTCAGTTTGTTTATTTTCTATTTATTTACACAATAATTAATAAAAAGTAAATTTTATAGATATAATCAAATGAAAAATATGTCCACATACAATTTTGTTGATATAAATCACTTGTCATATTCTCAAATAAAAATATGGATAATTATTTTAAAACTTTTCAAAATAAATTAGTAAACAATTAAAATAAAATGGAGGGAGTAATCTTTTTGTACTTTAA
>JAOTQG010118437.1:0-11967 GCA_025631175.1 Iris virginica | reverse complement strand
TTTTCACCCCCCCCCCCCCCGAATTTTCATAAATGCAGGTAAGTTTACATTTTCTCTGTGGAAAATACTGATCTTTGTGCTATGGTTAGTAGGCTGGAAATTATGTCAAGGATGAAGTTTGGCATGCCCTTATTGTTGTGATAAGCAATGCATCTAATCTCCATGGATATACAGTAAGGTCTTTATACAGAGCAATTCAAACATCTAGTGACCAGGTATTTCTTGGTTTCGTAATAAAAGATAAGCCTTGTAGTTGGTTAATGTGGAAGTTTCATATAACAGAGTAATTTAAGGTTCTTTAAATGTTGCTTTATTACTTTCGTCAGGAAACACTTGTTCGAGTTGCTGTTTGGTGCATTGGAGAATATGGTGATTTGTTGGTCAACAATGCTGGGGTGCTTGGCATAGAGGAACCTGTTACTGTGAGTGTGCTTCATATTTGAATTTATGAACTTGATTACAGGTTTCTATTGTTGAATTTCACTGCCATTGACTTTTTCGTCTTATCTTTATCATTATCTTAATGCTCTGGCAACTACCTGACAAACTACGTGTGAATTAGGACCTTTGTCACCTTAGCTGCATTTATGGGTTGTCCAGTTTGTATATTGATTTTGGGTAAATATTGAAATTAATATTACTACCTGTAAGCACGTTCCATTCACTTTCCATGTCCATGTATGCTCAAGAATAAGAGAATCTAAATGTAAATAGTTAGATGTTACTGCATGATAACGAGGTACGTGTTGCCAGCTCAGGATGTTGAGAGTCACCACTAGCCTAGCCCTGTGTCGCTGGACTCTGGTAGAGTGTTGCATATGGTGTCCAACTTGCTAAAATATTGGTTTTACACATGTCGGTGTCCACACGACACGCATACCTGTGCAGGTTCTGTCGACTATTGTACTTTAGTGAATATGTAGAGATTGGGTAACAGAGCTCTGGCCTTCAGAAATATTTCAAAACTGCTTGCTCTAGGACTTGACCACCTTTCGTTTATGCCTGATGATGTTATCTTAGACTAGGAGTTTTATATTCTTGTTTCAAGATTAGCTATTGGGAAGCTATTAGCTTTGACACAAGTTCCATGCTGAAGATTCTATCAAGCCATGATCTAAGTTTTGCGAACGGGGCATCATTGAAGATGTATTTATGACTTCTATTTATCCTCAAAATCAAAGTCTCACTTTGCCTCCTCTGTTGACGAGGAAATAAAATAGTTGAATGTCTTGTTGCAGTCACATATATTTTAATTATAATTTCACATTTTGCCTCTCTTACTTTGTCAACAGTCCTGCTGGAAGACTTTGGATGCAGTTTCCAAACTTTGAGCAGATAGAGGACACAGATTTCTAATTATTTTCTCAATTGAATTTGTGTACAAGCAGCTTACTATCTCCATGGCTGATGGAAGTGCCTCTTTCTTCTGTACCATAGACTTTTTCCAATAACAAATTTTGGATGTGAATCCAACAAATTCTATCAAATTTTTTCTGATTTCGGTATTAAATGTGCGGAAAAAAATTCCCGAAGAAAAGGCCCTCCGAAACATGGTTTGTAACACAGTCATCAACTGTTTGTCTTCTTCAGTTTCTTCGTTGTGAACTTACGTCAGATAATTCCTGTTGTTGTTGCCTCTTGCTATCTCCATGGTTGTTTATCGGATTGCAAACCCTGCTATAGGTAAAAGATGAAGAAGGTTTTTTATATTTTTTTAACTTTTGGCCATGCGCCAAAATAGAGTGAAAAGATAGTAGCACGATCTATTAATAAGGTATTATTAGGGTCTCATCGGAATTACCAATGCGTCTATATGTATATAACCCGTAAACATCAGTATGTACGAGTTTAAATTTATAAATTTGATAGATCTATTGCAGCCTCACCAGTCACCACCGCAGCACAAGTCTCCACCATCCAACAATTATCCCTCTGACATCTTTTACCTGAAATAAAACTGCACAATGCCATGCCGAGCAGTCGGTCATCTTCCTTGTGATTCATCATTTCACTTATGATCAACAGATACAGAACTACCCATCTAATGTAAGAGAATCACAGGAACTTTTTGGAATCATGATCAGCCTACTGTACCCTTGCATAGAAACCTTGGCCAGAGAACTATTCCAGCGATGGGCCACCATCTTCACCTATCCCTGTGATCTCCTTCAGATGAAACATTCACCATCATGTCATGACTGCTTAGCAATTGGATGTCAAATGGAAAGATATGGATAATGTAAATCAAGACAATGAACTGAGAGTAACGAGAACGAAAAGCCTGAGAGTTAGACATCTGGAGATGTAAAAAAGTTTTCAGACAGCTTTTGGATTTTTTTTCTTTTCATGAATAACTTTTTCTCTACAAGGAATTATTTTTTGTTTCTCAAATTCTGGAAAACAGTTGGTTTCATTATCTGATGGTTGATTCATGTATTAATTTGAGGATCAAAGAGTTTATCACAAGATTTTTTGATGAACTTTTTTTTTGTAACAGCTGGATCTCTATTTCTCCCCCGCCCCCCCAAATGCATCTGTTGTTCTTAGCTTCTTTTCTTTCTTGATATTATGTGAACTTGCATTTCTTTAAACATGTAATAAAGATTATGAGAATGAAAGATTTGGAGTCAAACAAGACGGTAAACCAAGTGTTAAGGAGACAACTTAAAATGTTGAGAGTTGAGGGATGACATCTGGAAATCTGAAAATGGAGGACTGTTTTTTCTAATCAAAATTTTCTTCATCATAATTTTATTTTGTACCTTCGCAATTCTGAAAAATTAGTTGTTTCCATTTATCTGATGATTGATACAAGTAATGATTTGAGGATTGAAAAGATTATAACGTGATTGTTTGGTGAACTTCGAATATATTTAAAGCTCGATTCTTTTGCTCTAAATTTCCGGTTGGCTTGTTCATATTAGTATCTTTTAATCTTGAGCATGTATGAATTTGCATTGATTGGAACAGGTAACAGAGTCCGATGCTGTGGATGTTGTGGAGATTGCTATCAAGCGCCATACATCAGATCTAACAACAAGAGCAATGTGTTTGATTGCTTTGCTCAAGTTGTCTTGCCGTTTTCCTTCTTGTTCACAGTAAGTTTGTGTTGCATAAAAAGGTTTTTAGCTTCTCATCCACTGTTCAAGCTTCCGGAGCAGAATAAAGAACGGCCAGCTATCGCGTAGTTGTGGCTTTCCTATTCGACTTTAGTTGACTCAGATCTCATTAGTTTTTCCCTCCTTATTTGAGAGAAGGGGTGGGAAGGGAGATGTGCCTGAAATTTTCTTTTCAGTTCTCTATATCTTGTTTATCCAGTTTGCAATGATTCTACTCCTGAGTTATTTCTCAGCCTTGTGCTTGAAAATTGTTATATCTACTCGTCCATTCCTGTTCTCGCATTATCTTTGTGATGCGATCTGAGTTATTCAGGGTGTTTCTTCAGCTTCTTTTACTTGATAACTTCATTTACAGCTCCACTTTCAATCATTTGACTGTGCTTTGAAGTTTTTTTTAGCTATCTAGATTGTTTTACGAAGAAAAAAAAAAAGGAATGACTATTGACTAAACATTATCACCTATAGGAGGATAAAGGAGATCATCACTCACTCTAAAGGAAGTCTTCTGCTTGAACTGCAGCAGAGATCTATAGAATTCAATTCGATAATTGAAAAGCATCAGAATATAAGGTATGCTTATATGTTCCATTTTACTTTTCTTCATGTTATTCTGACTTAAACTCTTCCGTGGTTTTCAAAATTTTATTGCTGATGGATGCTTGCAGATCTGCACTGGTCGAGAGGATGCCAGTTCTTGATGAAGCAACTTACAATGGAAGGAGAGCGGGTTCTTTGCCTGCAGCAGTTTCAACTTCACAGGGGTCTGGACCAAAACTTCCAAATGGAGTTGCCAAAGCAGTTGCTGCTCCCCTTGTTGATTTACTCGATTTGAGTTCAGATGAACCTCCAGCGCCCAGCTCTTCAGGCAACGATTTTCTTCAGGATCTTCTTGGTGTTGATATTTCACCAGCTTCATCACAATTAGGTTAGTTTTACATACTAACCTAGTGTTTTTCTTGTACAAATTAGTTCCTCAATATGCTTTCGTCAATTTTATTGTTTGTCTGTTGGGGATTACGGGGCCCTTTTTTGAACAAGCAAGACTAAATTCGTGTACATATCCGAAAGTCAGTTCCTCCTGTATACACACAAATATCTTCAAATTTTGAAACAATCTAGTGTCATCTATCAGAAAAGAAAAAAGGCATCTTACGATGTGGCAGTTCATGAATGATAGATTTGTAGGACAAGACCTGGATAACAGAAATTGGAAGGCAGCTCATGGTTGTTAGTCTATGTCTTGTTTTAGGTTCTCTTTTTCGGCGATGTCTTTCTCCTCTTGGTTGTAATGGTTTATATCTTATCTGCATCAGTAGGTTCTTTCTTCTTTTTAACAACAGAGTTTGATTTTTTTTGTGGCATGAGCCACCACTCTGCTAATTTATATCTGCCCTAAAAATGTCCTTAGAAGCAGCAGATTTTCTCTTGGAAGAGCTGAAGCGGTACTCAATGAATGATTTATTTAATTTTTGATAGAATACTCGAAGAATAATTAACGCTTATTAAGTGCATTTCTAAAGTTTCCTGAATGCTAGCTTGTAGAAACTTAAGAAAGTCTCCTGCCCGATGCTGACCTATTTATTGGAGATTTACAACTGTAAGAAACTGAGTGACGTCCGATAATCAAATCTCAGTTTGCACACGTACTTTTTCATCCTCATTCAAATTGAGAGTCAATTCTTGAACTTCTGTGTTTGTTCAAATTGAGAGTCAATTCTTGAAATTCCTTTCCTAGATCATCCGACCATCGTTGGTTTACATACCATGGTACTTCCGCTGTCCCAGAGACCAGAACTAGTGTTTTTTAGGAGGTTTTCATGGAATATAAGAAACTTGACGCATAAGCAAATTTTGTGGCATACACATCCATAATAATGTTTAATGGTACCACTATAGCTTTGCAAGTAGACCCCATGATGCATGTGGAGACATAGGTGAATTTAGTAACTTCACTTGCTAATGAACACCCATTTTGGCACAAAGGTTTCTTTCCATTAGAACACTCATTTTGGGACGGAAGGAGTAGCTTTTTGACCTGGACACGTAACTGTGAATCAATTTGGCATGTGCCCAGAGGCTGACCCACTATGGCACAAATGGGTGCCATGTGCGCCACTGAAATTTTGTATAAATTCTAATCTTTGGCTTTCGAAATGTATAAGGCTGCAAGATGACTGTATGCTAAATGTATGGGGCTAAATTTGTAATTGTAAGGAGTATCTTGTAAAGTGTGCCAAAATAAAGGACTAGGTTTAATGAAATTGCACATTTGATACTCTTCACTTTCAATAAGATTCAGTCAGCTTTGGTTGGAAGAAAGTCTTAACCGATTAGGAAATCAAAATCTACTACTTGTAATGTGGTTATTAGTATATTTTTCGACCTTGGTTGAAATAACTTTTCATCAGTGAAACAACATTGAAGTACACATTTAATCTTGGCTTTAGACAAACATTTAAAGCTAGGTAGCCTAGGTTGCAAAGTTTCAAGCCGAAACTGTAAGAAAATTCACACTCAGAATGAATTTCTTTTTTACTGATGAAATTTTAATGTCCAAGTCATGAACAAATTATACCAGGGATTAAGTTTAACAAATCAAGTGAACCAAATGATCTCTGTACATCACATCATTAGTAGTCTCCAATGACCGGTGGCACTCTATTTTCAAGCTTGGGATTGATCATTACAGCAAAGTCTCAATGATGGACTCTCTAAACATGGTAACTCCAATATTAGAGGATTATTATCATTTGGCACCCGCTGAGAATATCATTCACAACTGCATTAGCCAACTTTCTGCCAACCTATAAGAATAACATTTTAAACACTTTCTTTGACTATCTTACCTGTTAATCTAGCCTTTAGAAACTCTGTAACATTTGCGCTCTGCAAAGTTCCACGTCATATGGCGGTCTAGAGCTGAAGACAGAGCTTTAGTAATATGCGCAAATTTCATCTATCATTGCCACATGTTGAATATGCTCCATCTAGCAGCTAAAATGCTTTGTTGTGTTTTAGTTGCTTCTGATTTTAGAAAGAAGCTTCTGTTGTAGGTAAAAGCTATGCTACCTAGTAGGCTATGAGTGCCTGAAACGAAACTTGCCAAAAGTGTAGGATTTTGAGCTATATATCAACCCCAAGCCTCTGCATACTCATGCAAGCATTGCTACTTGAGTGGGTAATATTGGTAAAAGTGATTGACTGATATTTTCGAGCAAAGTTGCTACTTGAGCTAATTTAAGAGTCTGGGTAAATAGCCTGAAGTAATTGATTGATTTGTGCATAACTAAGATTCGTCGTTTTCTTTATAATACTTCATTGCTCCGTAAGTCTTCATAATAAGTTTTATCCATGTATATAAACTGTCTTATCTTTTTGACTTTTATTCAGGCACTGCTCAGGCTCAAAAAACTGGCACAGATGTTCTACTGGATCTTCTTTCAATCGGCTCACCTCCTGCTCAAAACAGTTTTTCTACGCCTGATATTCTATCCGCTCATCAAGAAAATAACACTTCAGTTAATAATTTAGAAAGATTATCATCGCTTTCTGCTCCTTCTATTCAAGCCTCCCCTCCAACTGGAGGTTCTTCAATGATGAATCTTTTGGATGGCTTTGGCCCTACCCCATCCATGCCTGGTAAAATACTTATCAAATCTTGGTTACAGTTGGCTGATTGCCTTTCCCTTAAAGATATTAATGACCTCCTATTCATGAACAGAAGACAATGCTCCTCAGTATCCACCAATAGTTGCATTTGAGAGCAGTTCATTGAGGATAATGTTCAACTTTTTGAAGCAACCTGGAAACTTGCAGACTACAGAGATTGAAGCAAATTTTCTGAATAAATCTTCTGAAGTTTACACAGATTTTATTTTCCAGGCAGCAGTCCCAAAGGTAATTGCAGAGGGAGATCATCTACCAATATCTCGTATGGTTAAAATAATCTAATGTTCATGTTTTCAACTTTTCACCGGACTTTGTGCTGTGTGTCCTGTTCACGAGTAATATAGTACGGGCTTTGGGCCTGATATCCTTATTAGTGCAGGATTAGGATGAGATCCTTATTGGTGTTGGATTAGGATAAGTAAAGTATAAATACTCTTAGTGTGTCTTGAAAATAGTACGTACTGTTTTCCTCCATTCTCAGACTCTCCTCCCTCTGTGCTTCTTCTTGCTTAATCTCTTCTCTCCGCTTTCGTCTTATTTGTTGTTGATTCTATAATAGACTCCTGAATAATGTTCCCAAAAAAAAAAACCTACATGGGTGAGTGTGGACTCTATGCACTTTATATGCTTACTCAGTTTTTACCTTTTTGTTTGTGTGTCGATAAAGAAAACGAGTTAGTTCTACAAAGTCCTTAAGGTTTCTTTTCTTCTACTCTGCTTGAAGTTGAGAATGCTAGCGTATATTCTCCCTCAAACGTGTGATAATATTTTGATTACTCCATTATTTCTTATACCAATCAATTTTATACTTATGTGGTCATTCTCAATCATGCCTCTTGTAAATATTTCCTTCTTCCGTTCTGCAGTTTCTTCAGTTGCATTTAGATCCTGCTAGCAGTAATACGCTCCCTGGAAGTGACAACGGGTCAATAACACAAAAGTTGCGAGTTACGAACAGTCAACATGGCAAGGTATGCAAGTTGCTCACCTTTCATCTTTCGTTTTCTGCTTACACATGCTTCTTCCAAGGAGTTTATGACAGAGTATTGTTAAAAAAAATTGATCTTTCTAACTCATTACTATAAATACTTGCTCAATGTATTTAACTTTTTTTTTTTTAAATACTTCTGCGGATATGGTTGGAGCTTGGTTGGGCTTGTTAAAAGCTTGAGTTGCCTCGGAACGTATTACTTCAGGTCGTTGTACACACAAGCCCAGCAGCTAGCTTGATTAACTTCAGTGAATGTAGAATGGGAAATGATAAACTTTCCAAAAGTTTAATCCTGAAAAACAAACGACAAAGATCTGAACATCAGTTCTTTTTTTATGTGGGAACCATGTGTACAAAACCATTTGAACCCTCCCGTGGTTTCGGCTTCAAGTTTTGCTATGAGAAGCATGCATACATTTCTTGTCCGTTACCAAATAAGATCCATAATATTCCAAAAAAATATTGTCCACTTTTTAATATTTCCTTTTGAGTGGTTTTTATTGTTTACCATCAAGCATGCATACATTTCTTGTCCCTTACCAAATAAGATCCATAATATTCCAAAAAATTTGTCCACTTTTTAATATTTCCTTTCGAGTGGTTATTTTTTACTATCTTACTCCCCCGTCCCAAAATGAGTATCAATTTCTCTTGTTAAAAAGTCAACACAAGACATACTAAATTGTTACTTCAAAAAATTATTCATTTTTAAATTCTAATATTTCAATCATGTTAAGATGAATAAGTAAACTATCAATAGCAATTTTTATAAATTCGTGAAAAAGAGTAATTCTTAAAAAATATATTTGATCAAAGTTTAATCGGTTTACCAAAATTATGGTACTCATTTTGGAACAGAGGGAGTACCAGTTAATGTACTCTCTTAAGTTATGGAACCTTATCTTGAAGTTGTAATTTTTCTTTCTTCATATATTTTCACATTTCAAGTCTAATATATTGCCACGTTAAAGGGGGATTTCCCGCTGTCCCAAAAAGTTTGTGTTCCTTTTGGTGAGGGTATCCCTTGTAACCAGTTGTCTTTACTACCCTTTTAGCTTTCTGGAAGGAAAGGAAATTGGTTGTGCTGCCATGTCATCACTTGGGGGTGACTAGATAGCTTTATCGGGGGGAAAACTACAAAATATGGCAATGTATTATAGGTTTGCAGTCATTTTTGCAATCGTACTACCTTTTTGTCAAATTTGCCATTGTACTATAGTTTTCGACTTCAACTCTTTCCTTTATGCTATTGGGTTTTAAGTTTTTAACAGAAATGAATGGAGACTAGACTCATGTGTCAAACATGTAAAGTTTTTGAGGGGCAAAAATACTGGTAATCCACTATATTTGTTATTTTATTGGTAAAGAATAAATAAATAATTATGAAAATGCAAACAAACTTATGATATAAAATTTTATTTGATAAACTACCATTAATTATTATTAGAAAACTAATATATACATGTTAATATATAAATCTAAAGAACACATAAAATTAATTTTTTTTCAATTCACTTAATATTCATTATTAAGTTGAAATTTTCTTAAATTGTTATTGCGGAAAAATCAAAAAAAAGTTTGAGCCTTTATTAAGTTATAGTAATACTCCTATTTGGTTAAAGCATTTTTTTTTTATCAGAAACGTGATAAATATAATTAAAAAAACTACAATTACATAAGAATTATTATTAAATAATTATGAAAATAGATTTTTCACCTTATTATTTAAAGTAAAGAAATAAAATTTTTAAAAAGAACAAAAAGAAATGGACTAGTCACTACCAGTTTCATTAATTACAAAAAATTTAAAAGACAATCCTACCAAATTTCCCTTTCCCTCCCATTCTTCCAAACCCAACTGCTACCCTTCCTTACCCAAATCCAACTTACCGAAAAGCTATCTTATATTCCAAATCCAAACAAAATTTTCCAATATCCCAAATACCTAACATGTATGAATAATACTAGCACCCTTCCCCTTGGCGTTGGAAAATGTTTTCAAATTCGATAAGAACAGTTGCACTCCGATCCAATTGTTTACTCCGACTGCGGCGGTCTCCAAGTACAAGCTGGTGTTAGTGGGGGATCAATAAATCGCCAAGAGCAAGCATCATCACTCATTTCTTGACAATACCCGTCCATCACCGACGCCTCAGCCTCTAGTGGTTTGGATGGGGGAGATCAGGTGCACACTAGAGTGGGGCATGAGGGGCAGTGGTTGCGGGTCAGAATAGGGGAAGAGGGCCATGGTTTGGGCGGAGAAGGGGAAATGTGGGATGGATCGAGGGAGGAGGAATGGTGGTGGATGTGGGGCAGAAGTGGCCGAGCAGTGGTGGGAGAATGGTTGAGTGTGGCTGATGAAATGTAAGGGAGATAAGATTTAGGGTTTTATTTGTTGTAGGTAGTTATTTTATTAGGAACTTTTCATTTCCTTTTTAAAATACTTTACGGGTTATGATTTCGTATTAAAAGAAGGGCATTCGAGGATAATTATGGAGATATAACTATATTTTGGTTTTCCCCCCTCAAAGTTTCATTATTTGACATGTTTGGCACATAAACCTAGTCTCCATCCATCTCTGTTAGAAACATAACACCCATTAGCATGAAGGAAAGATTTGAAGTCGAAAAAGATGGCACATGGGTAAATTTGGCCAAAAAAATAGTATGATGTCAATGTCAAAAGAGACTTCAAATCTTTAGTATAATGGCATATTTTATTGTTTTCCCCTTTATTGGAAATAAATATGGAGTTGACATATTTCGTTGACGTCCATATAAATTAGAAATGGAACTCAACTTTGGGGATGAAGGCTGTGATTTATATACTTTTCAGACCCTGAAATGAGTTTTGTTCAGGATCATAAACAAAATGACACTTAGTTTGGCACGGAAGGAGTAGTTTTTACTTTGACTCAAGAGCTTGACCCATTCACAGCTCATTTAGCTTAGTAGTCGGGATGAGCTCAAAATAGCTGTCTCTTTAATGATAGATCTTGACTAGTTTAAATAGCTGAGCTCGAGCACTTAAATCAACTCCGCTTGCTCCACCTCGTTCACAGCCTGAGTTGATTGGATAGAATTATGTTGCAGTCATACCTACAACTTGGTCTGATCTGCTGATTGATAGAAATAAATTCATGAAGAGGGCACATGTAAACACTGATTTTCATCTGTTGAAGAAAACAAGTGCTTCATGTATATAAAGTTGAAATTCTGAGAGCATCACATTACCAGACTTTCAGATTATCATCAACTCCCTAACTTTTACTCTTCAAGTTAACATATCATGATTTTTTTTTCCCCCAGAAATCCCTGGTCATGCGTATACGAATAAGTTACAAGTTGAATAACAAAGATGTTTTGGAGGAAGGACAAATCAACAATTTCCCCAAGGGTTTGTGAGGATGAAGGACTTCCTGAAAGAAGATTGAGCCTCTGAGATGGTTATATTCTTTTTTATGTCTTCTAGTTGTCGGTAGTGTTTAGTGCAGTTTTTATTTTCTTATATGATGATTATTGTTTCGGGGGGCAACATGGATTGTAGCAATCGGGGAGTTTTGACATACATGAAATGAGATTCGAGACTGTCATTTTTTTTTTCTTCTTTGCTTCAAAGGTGTGTTTGTACATTAATGAAGAAAAAGAATTTTCTGTAATCGGTTATGTGAAAATCAAAATTTTGCCGTTGAGGCGCTGATGATAGTAAGAGCAGGAGGAGGAGTTGACATGAACTTTTTTAGATGCTGTCAAAAGTTTTGATTATGGACTTGGTAGCTTGTATTTGCTCAAGATATCGGTAGATTTGTAACGATATGCTCAATGCCTCAATCCAGCAAAGTGGAGACTTTAGGGGATTCAACTTAGTTTGGAATGGTTGGTGTTAGCCTACAATGGTTGCTGCCAATAAAATTTCATTTATCAAAATGTAACATCCGAATATATTTTACTTCACTTAATTGGGGGTGTTACATTCAATGAATGTGATTTTACTTTTCTTAAAATGGCGACAATAGCTGACACTCCTCTAGTGAACCCAAATCCATTCAATTTTCTTCCCGGGGTGTGGGGCCACCACTCCCTCAGCCCACTCTGATCCTATCAATTTTCTGGATTAAAAATGAGTTGAATTACAATAAGTAATAATTTTAATGGATTCAATCTATTATAACATATTTCGATCACGAT
>JAOTQG010118426.1:0-11009 GCA_025631175.1 Iris virginica | reverse complement strand
TCTTGCCTGTCAGAGAATAAAAACAAGGGGTAGTTGTTCCAAGTTTGGTACCTGAATCCAGTAGAAATGATCCTTATCTGTAATGTAACTCTTTCATAAAAGAGCCTATGTACTTACCTGAACATTTAACCTTTTTTTTCCCCGCTCATTTATTCGTTCCGGACTGTCAGTATGCATAGAGTGTCAACATTGGATCGAGAGTTGATTGTAACTCTTTGGCTCCGTTTGTTTTGAAGGCAATGAGGTGTTCAAAGAGTGATTTCTGGAGCCTATGTTTCAGAAAATGAAAAGAACAATCAATCACTTGTTGTTTGGCATGTTGAAAACTTTATTAGGAAAACTAAGTGCACTTTTACAGAGTCAATCAGTCAAACCTAGAATAAGTCTAAACTTTGGAAGAACAACTTATGGAGTGACCCGTCGATATGTCATTTTCTGGAACGCTAAGGGAGTAGGAGTAAGACCGAAACACCCTACGGTAACAATTTGAATGCTTCTTTTCTCTCACTTAAGTGGTAAAGTTTTCTTATCCAGAACTTGGGTAAATCATTTGATGAGAATATTGTTCATAACGTGTTTGATTGTAGATGAACAAGGAAGTCGAGCTTTGCCTCAAAATTTTTAATGCTTCTTGGGGTTTGTTTCCGCTTTCAGTTTTCTGAATTGAATGCTCTATATGTAGTGAAGGGAAAGGCCACATTGAAATTTTGCTCAACAAAATTAAAATGATATTTGACTTATTATCCTAGAGGGTTCCCAAATGATATGAAAGGAGGAGAATGTGTTTTCAAAATTATTTTCGGTGAAACATAGAGTTTAGTTTGACATGCTGTTCTGAAAAGAGCGTCTTTTAGTAAGGATTTCCGACAATATTGGATGTTGTAAGTGTGGAGTTCCTATAATGATTGAATAGTTTACCCAAATAGCGGCATTTATTAGTGATGGTTTCCTCGGCCTTTTTGCCTCTTCTTGTAAATCAATGTTGAGCTTTGTCAAAGACTTGGCATTTTATTATCGGTTGGATGGTATACGTTTGTTAATATGAGAGCTGTTCTGGACTGATGTTACTATTTATGCTTAACTCATGGTTGCCCAGTTTTCGTTCGGATGGTATACGTTTGTTAATATGAGAGCTGTTCTAGACTGATGTTACTGTTTATGCTTAACTCATGTTTACCAAGTTTTCTTGTTAAGGCATTGTCTAAATGGGTTCCCTTTCCTGTGACCACAAGTGACTTATGGGGATTATCTTATGATAAAGAAAGCGAGATTAAATGCTAGTGTTTACTGTTACAGATATGCTCGACTCACTGTCTTACATTTCAATCATGGACATGTTTCAGGTTGGAAAATTGTCTACTGGAGATTCCTTAGATATGTCCCCACAGGATGAAGCCTCCATCATTGCAAATGATGCAACTGTCAAGGACATGGAGGTATACCTTTCTGCTATTGTCAGTAAGCATCATATACTGGAGATATCTCATTAAAGAGACGATAGTTAATCATCGTTTTCATTTTAGACACTTATTTGTCCCGGCTCTCATATTCAAGTGGCATGCCTCTTGATTAACACCACCAAACAACCTCAACTCGACGTTTGTCCCACTCACTTGTGTTTGATTACATGAGTCATATTTTGCCCTTAGTATTGTTGTCTTAAGAGATTTGATAAAGTCTTACGTTGGGTATTGGGGTACCTAACACAATCCTCCTACTTTATCTGGGGATTGGACCTGCTTTGTAAGAATAAAGATTTAAGGGTAACTCTGGCTGTTAATCAATGTGTTCGGGAAGGACGTAAGTTTGGCTGGACCGAGTGAAATTAGAAAATGCAGCCCCAGCAATAAAATCTCAGGGAAGTAGGGCCTTCGTCGTAGGCCTAGATAATGTTATAAGTCATTGTTTTTAACTTACAATATGATGTCAATATATCAGCACAAAAGGCTCCTGCAAGATCAAAATGTTAAGCCAATAGAAATCAGGTCTAGAAGCTACTGCTTCATAAGGAGTTATTGGATGTAAATGGGCCTGCTAGATGCCCTGTGTGACTTTCTTCACATGATATTCTTTCTGTTGAATTGAAACCCTTCACCCAAGGAAATCTTCGAGAAGTAAGAACACTCGCTGGGGAACGAAGTTATGTGTAAACACCTGGACGCTTGAGATTGATGGATAACCACCATTTCTATATTGGATATGGGACGGAAGTAGAAATCAGATTGTTTTCAATAGCAAAAAGCTGCTGAGTTCGGAATTGGTCCTACTGCTTTAAATAATCTCTTATCCATAATGTGCTCCTCGTGTCAGATTTGAACCTTAGTCTACTCTGGTTATGCCAAAACAACAGCCGGGTACCTGGCTGTCGAGTTTGCCTGGGTTATCTCGGGAATCGTTTTTCCTTCTTTTGCTATTTGTCCATGGGCAATATGACATCTTGACTTATAGCTGAGGCTTATCTTGGATCATTTCTTCAAAATACTGGAAACTTGATGTTTTGCCCTCTAATATTTGTGCGTCAACGATTTGGATTTCAGGGAGCTGCTGTGGCATATGTGGCTGATCTTCTCAAAGTCCCTGCAATATTTCTTAAAGCTGTCACTGATATTGTCGATGGTAACAAACCAACTGCAGAAGAATTTTTGCAAAACTTGGTAGCAGTCACAGCTGCACTTGATCGTGGCGTCGCCAATGTTGTTGATTACATCAATGGGAAGTCGCTATCGGAACTTTGATGCACTTTACCCTTAGTACTGATCTTTGTTGATGGGAGGAACTATCAGAAGCTTCTGAATCAATTCTTGGCTATAGTATGGGCATGCTCCATTGCATATGATTGATTCCAATTTCAGAAAATGATATTTCTGTATGCTCAAACATTTATTGGCAATCACTTGTTTGCGCACATCAACATACTTGACAGAGGTTGCATTTTTACGGCATTGTATAGAGGGTAATTCTTGGCAAGCTAATTCCAATTTGGGTTCTTGCCCCAATGAACTATTATTGTACCATCGAAAATCAGTCTATGATAATCTTGGCCAAGTTGGGCTGGTTTCGTCCTACGGGAAAAGATTGAATCTCTTCATACAAAGAATATGTGCTTCATGCTTTACTTGCAGTGTGAAGTACTTGGTTTTTTCAACACTCTTTACATCATGTTACTCAAGTCTCAGCTTTGACATGAATTCTCAACATTTCGGTTTGGTGCTGATGTCTGTAAAAGTATCGTATAAACTCGTATTCAGTTAACGTGATTACTTTGCGCGTGTTATTATGATATAGGTGAAAGTTATATAAAATGATTAGATGCATTAACAAATGAACTTGCAAATCTAAACCCTAAACCAAATCTGTACCAGCACTTACAATCACGGCCACATGAACTTCTTGTTCCTAAACCAAACCTGCGCAACTCCTACAAGGCCTTTTAGCTTAATTAATTTTTCTCACAGCCACCTGCATATATAGCAAGCAGTCCTGTGTTTTTGATATTGCAGCTATTCACTCAGCCTCTTCTTCCACACGACATTAGTTAAACATTGAACGTCTATGGGGATTAACGAGATGAGTCGAAGCTCAGTGAAGGCCAGCATTGGCAAAGCCAACATTCTTTCACTTGGCAAGGCCTTCCCTCACCAGCTAGTCATGCAAGATCTGCTCGTTGATGGCTACTTCAGGAACACCAACTGCGACAATCCAGAGTTGAAGGAGAAGTTAACACGATTATGTGAGAAAACCCGTAAACTTTCCTTTCATTTTCTGTCCTTTTTCGTGGATTCGTAATCTTGTTTCTTATATGTGGCATTTTTCCAGGCAAGACTACAACGGTGAAAACGAGGTATGTTGTTATGTCAGAAGAGATCCTTCAGCAGTACCCTGAGCTAGCTCTGGAAGGACTCCCTACTGTGACGCAACGATTAGACATCTGCAACAAGGCTGTCACACAAATGGCCATTGAGGCCTCACAAGCCTGCATCGACAAATGGGGCAGGCCCGTATCTGACATTACCCACTTGGTCTACGTTTCGTCTAGCGAAGCTCGCCTTCCCGGTGGTGATCTTTACCTAGCTAAAGGGCTTGGGCTAAACCCCGAAACTAACCGTGTACTGCTCTACTTTATGGGCTGCTCGGGAGGCGTGGCCGGCCTGCGTGTAGCTAAAGATATTGCTGAGAACAATCCAGGGAGCAGAGTCTTGCTTGCTACTTCTGAAACTACCATTATTGGGTACAAACCACCAAGTGTCAACAGGCCTTATGATCTAGTTGGGGTTGCCCTTTTCGGGGATGGTGCGGGGGCTATGATTATTGGATCGGACCCTGTATTGGGCCTTGAAAGGCCCTTGTTTGAGCTGCATACGGCCACACAACATTTCTTGCCAGATACAGAGAAGATTATTGATGGAAGGCTCACAGAAGAAGGGATCAGTTTCAAGCTAGATAGGGAGCTTCCTCAAATAATTGAGGACAACATTGAGGGTTTCTGTAAGAAGTTATTGGGCTCAGCTCCTGGATATATTGGGACCGACTATAACGAGTTCTTTTGGGCCGTTCACCCTGGTGGGCCGGCCATTTTGAACAGGCTGGAAAAGAAACTGGATCTGTGGCCTGAGAAACTGAGTGCCAGTAGGAAGGCTTTGGCAGATTATGGGAATGCTAGCAGCAACACAATTGTGTATGTGTTGGAGAACATGCTTCAAGAGAGCTTGAAGAAGAACAAGGAAGAAGAACATAATGGGCCTGAGTGGGGCCTGATTCTGGCTTTTGGGCCTGGAGTCACATTTGAGGGTATTCTTACAAGGAACCTAACTGACTAAGGGGTGCAAGTGCAACAACTGCTTAGCATCTCTAGTAATATCATATGAATATTGATTGATACTTGAAATGTAATCTTGTTTTTTTTTTCTGCAATAAAGAAGCCCTTGCACTCCATAAATAACCTAGTTGGATTTTGTTTGAAGATTCTAATCCAAGAAATCAAAAATAAATAAATACTGGAGTAAGCTTTTTTTCCTTTAGAAAACAAAGGTGGTGGGATTGCTGGTGAGTGGGCATGCATGAGAAATTCCAAGATCTGGCCTACTTACCTACCAACTTGTCACGTAAACAACAATACTGCTTCTACATTTCCCAACAAATGTAAAGTACTTGGGGAGTCAAAATAAGAATAGTTGTTTGCTCTCTCTCTCTCTCTCTCTCTCTATACATATATTAACCTCCAATTTAGCTACTGTTAAGGATCCAAGATAGATGCGTTCTGGATAATCATGAATGTGAAGTATTTTAATTGAAACTCAATCAGTTGACTAGCTTTGATGTGATAATCTTGTCTAATCAGTACAAAAATAATTGAAAGCCAATGATATGATGCTAAAAGTATTATTATGTGTTGGGATTCAATTTTAGAAATTTTAAAAACGTAATGTATGGGATTGATTTAGTGCATGAATTATGAGCTATAATGTATCTAGTTTGTAAATATTTATTATGCGGTATAATTATTTGATGGTGCATATTTTTAATGGGGCATTGTATAATTTGGTGCAGAAACAATGAATCTGAATTTTGTTTAGGCATTATTAAAATCAATTTCCTAAGTATAAAAGGGATTATAAGGTAATCTTGGTTGAATTCACCTTGACAACAAAAAGTCCAGACATTGTGGTGAGATTATATTGTCCCGTCAAGGAGAAGAGAGCAATAGACACGTGAGAGTATTATATAATTTCATTAGGTATTGAGTGGGTATACTGGTATACAAAAAATTTATTCGAGTGGATAAAATTTTTTATGTTGATTATAAATTATAAAATGAAGCTTTGTATTATATTATTTTCAAATTAATAAAATTGATGGCTCTTTATGAAATTAGGTTGATAATTGTTCTAACCACGTAACTTTTGTATGTACTCTTTTAATTTATTTCTGTCATATTTTTTGTATAAGCTTCTTTTATCTCTCCACAATTAATTTGTGAGTTGCAAAATATCGCTCCTAAATTTTTCGTTTATCGAAAACACCCATGTTCAAAAAAGCCCAAATCTGCACTTCTCAAATGCTTGTCCGCATCTTGCAAAAGTTGCAGCTTCAATAACAGACTCATCCTTACCTTGCCCTTTCAGTTCCCATGCACAACTCCTTTGAGTTCCCGCTATTTCTCATTAACTGATTCCCATCTTCCTTTAAGAAAGCAGATATATATAACATAATTTCATGGATTCATTTTGGGCCCGTCCTCAATTTCCCTCTCGACTTGCTGATCAATTGCAACACATAGATCCTCAATTTCTGCTCTTTAGAACACAATTATTGAATTTCTTGCATTTAATTAGCTTTTTGTGGTTCACAAATGTATTCCATCCTGTTGTTAATAGATGCCATTTAGGTGTCCCCCTTTATATGTGCATGAATTTTCACGTTTTTCCATGAACATCCTAATTTGCGAGTATAGTCTAAAGTCTAAACTAGAGGATCGACTAGCTAGCTATATTCGACGGAATAATTCAACCTTGAAAATATTGTTATTGTCTTTGCATATATAGTAGCATTGGAGCTGAAAATCCACCCTGCACCATTATTCGCATCAGATTGCGTTTTTAAAATTAGGGATTTTTTTGGAATAATAGGGGCGAGGGTGAGAAAATTAGAAGCGGCATTAATTTAGCAGTACCATCCATTAATTCTGGTTGTGAAAAGAGCTTGTAGTAACTAAAATCTTTATTAACTGATCGAATGCAAGATTAATACACCATGCATGGCACACATAGCCGGAGTACGTACTCAGCTTACGCATGGACTACTTAATTGGATCGAGTGGTAGGGATTAAACTGTTATGCATAGTTGAGCTTGCATGTACTACTTGGATCGAGTGGACTGGTGGGGATTAAACTGTTATGGATAATTGAGCTTGCACGTACGTGTGTAGAATTTTTTATATTGTCATGTTAAAGTATAAGATTATATCTCAAAAATTAATTGATTAGGAAGAGAATAGCCTGATATTTTTAATTTATTAATTAAATTATTTTTATCCCACATGAGTTTTTCAGTGTCTCCATAAGTATTACCATGAAGAATATAAATTTTCTCTTTGTTCTTAAAACAATTTTAACATTTTACGCGAAAACTTAACAAATTAATGGAAAAATACTTGTTCAATATCAACATTGAATATCTACGTACGAAGAACATATTTACATTGCCAAGTATTTATTTATTTTCATCCATAACATCATACAAAAAATTACTTATTTTCAAATATTACAAACAAATACACATAAATTTCATAAACTCAAACAGAAAGAAAAAACAACAAAACAACCACTTATTCATCCCAATCTCTCTTTCAAGTCTCATTGACAAGCAGAGCTCATGAGTTCATAAATTTTTTAAAAATGATTAAATTAGAAAAACAAATTCAAACTATTAAGGGCATTTTCTTTTGTCGCCGTGAGTGGTCATGTTGGCATAGCAAGCACAGGAATCGTAGTTTCCAGAAGTGCCCTTTGGGACACAATTGCACCTTGTGCAGCAGGTTCCACAAGCCCTCTTGCACAAATTTGGTCTCTTGGATAATAGGCACCTTGCCTTACATGCTCCTCCACAATCTACATCATAAATTTTCCGCCCAAAATTAGAGATCAATTAGCATAATAATAATCACAATAACTAACGGCGCAAGCAAACGTATAATGTTAAGATCAAATCCAAGACCAAAAAATAAAGAGTGGAAAATTCCGTGGAACACATGGTAGACCATTTTCAGCCAAAATGTCGTTTTCAGGTCACTTAAAATGAAACGGAGGGAGTACGTATTAGTGGGCGCTTAGCAAGTGTCACGGGAATATTAAGCTTGTTACCTATAGTGATCTGCCCGATAGAGCCACCTGATAAGGCCGCGGAGTTGCTAGCCTGCAGTTTTGTGATTAAACATTGTAAGTACACATGCACGCGCTGTTAGTATATATACATATGATCAGAAGAGTGATAGATGAAGAAAACAAAAATGGTAAAAGAAGTAGTAATTAATTAGGGATATTGTATCATGTATGTACGTACGTAGTGCATTAATAATTACCATTTGATTGGCTTCTATGGCTTGGACGACGAATTGGTGGTGAAGGAGCAGAGACAGAAAAACTGAAGCTATAAGAGCCTTGGAAATGGCCATTGCTTTTGCTTGCTAGCTACAATAAATATCAACCTGTGTGTGTTGTGTGTTGTGTGTTGTGTGTTGTGTGTTGTGTGTTGTGTGTGTGTGTGTGGAGAATTGGCTGCTTGGCTTGGTTTGGTTTGTATGCAGAGCGAGATGGAGTTGTATTTATAGAGCAATGGGAGGAAAGCTAATTATAATGTACGTTTTTTTTTTTTTTTTTGATAAATCAGTTAGCTCTCATTATGTTGGTTTAGGAAAACCTATGGGTGTTATAGTGTTAGAATTTTTTTTTTAATTTTATATCCTAACTGTATGAAGATTTCGTCACCGTTCAGTATAAATAATTATATATGTATTATATATCTGAATACACCCACTTCTGAAAAAAGCAGTAAATTTCATGCGTGACGACTGACGACGTCTCAAACATATACTCAACTAGGGCATACCCGTGTCCTTAGGACACGGTGTACGAAAATGACTGAAATAGTGTGTGCAGCCTTTGTCCCCTTTTTACTGTTGGAGCGGTCATTCCATCCACAGTTCAATGAACAGTATATATGTACTGGTTTATATACTATATATTCTTGTCGAACTGAATAAACAAATTCTATACTCTTTATTATTTTTTATTTCCCTTCGATCATTATACGCTGTCTCACACTTCGTATTTCGGTATTGAAAAGATGATGAATTTTCCATGTAACTTTATGTTATAACACTGAAATAATTCATGAATTTTTGCATTATTTATGATGGATTGTTGATTCAAAATGCGATGCTAATGTGTGCTAATTAGCGAATCAAAGTTTTTGGGATTTTTTCCTAACGCAAAAAGGGTCCTTAATCGGCCTGCCTAGATAAAGCAAAGGATGAGCATAAAAGTGCGAAGCTGTCAATAGGTTCATACGAGGATGGTTTTTTCTTTAATTAAAGAAAGCGCAAAAAAGCGTACGCGCAAAGGTTGGTGAAGAGGAGACACATGTATATTGCATGGGATGGGATGGTGAGAAATGCCAGCAAGGAGTGGGCTTTAGCATGGGCTGGCACTATGGCCCACTTTCCCAACAAACACCGGGTAGGGTACACTTACTTCAGCTTCAATTTCGGGAATCAACGGGATTGGTGCAAATGATAAGCGGTTTGAATTTGTTTAAGGAGAGTTTTGAGTTCGAGTCTTATCATATGCAGAAAAATTCGTTTAAGAAGGATTTCGAGTTCGAATCTTACCATATGCAGAAAATTTTCGCTGGAAGACTCACCCGTCAATGCTAGGTGTGCGATCCGAATCGGACTAAAATAGTAAGGATATAGTCCTTGATACCAAATTTACCAATGAGCAACCAAAAAAAAAAAAAAAATTTACGAGTCTTTCATCGATTTTATTCTTAATCAATGTAGAGAAGGTAAATTACATGATGTATATTTTCATAGTCAGGATGAAGAGATAATTAATGAATTCAGAATTCTTAATTTTTAAGTTACTCCCACTTATAATAAAATTATAATTTATAAAAAATCGAACTCTACGTAGTACTTACTATCGCTCTGAACCGTAACATATGCCCTGAGGGCTACTTTTAATTATATGGAGCACCTACGTATTCCTAGCAAAGAGCATCTGAAACACAATATTCATTTTATTACGTTGTTTGTTCATTTTTTTATAAGTAAATGTTCATTTTATTATTTTTACTGTTATTATTAATTTTTAATAACAACGATAAAAATAAATATTTAATTAAAAAAAATAAATAACATAGTAAAATAAATATTTTATCTCAAATACTCCTTGATAGAAGCAGCTAAATGCTCCATATATCATCAACTTTCTAGCTCTTATTTACTTGATTTTACTCTATGATTGTCTTGGTCAATAAACTAGGCCCACTAGCTTCGGCACATATGATTAGTAGTCTTTTCCATGATAATTTAATATATTAGTTGCTAAATATCATTTTTAATTTTTTCACTATCGCTTCCTTAATATTATTAGTAATGAAGATAAATATATATATAATATCCTTATTTAAAATATTCTTCACAAATATTTATTATAAAAATAGACATTGTTTTAATTTAATTAATTTCAAAAAATATATAAATTATTTAGGTTTTTCATTGGGCATGTGCTAGAGATCGTCCGCACAGAGCTTATGAGGACCTAATTTATTTTTCTGAATTTAGTTATATATTTTAATTTTATTTCATTTATTATGTGCATAATATAGAAAATTAAGAGAGAAGTCAATAAATTAAATAAAAAAAATTATCCTCTCTTCATTCAAAAATAAATGTCTATTCTTTTTTGAATTAATGTTCCAAAGAAATGCTCATTTTTATTTAGAATAAAAAATAATTTAAATTACAAAATTCCTTTTGAATCCATCACTTCATATTCTTAATTTTCCCACACAATTGTTATGTATATTACTTTTCAAAAAAATTGTGTAATTCAAACCCATAAATTTATTTTTGAAACACGGAAAGTATAATTTATATGTTGACTATAAAAGTTGAATTTAATATCTAAAAGTTAATACTCCGTTATCTCAAAAAGAATTTTTTTTTAATTGTATCTTTAAGAAATAAAAAGAAAATAATGTAACGTGTTTATACAATTATGGTATTAAACTAAAATTTTAATTGTTTTACAAATAGAAAAATCATCTTAGAATGAGCAAATGTGAAAATTAATTTTTTTTTGTTGAAAATAAAAAGAACAATGAATTTTTTTTTTCAAATTACGAGTCTAATTTTAAAAATTAACACAGAACCTCTAAAATTATAAAAACGATCATTTGACTATATTGTAAATTAAAATAGTGAATACTCCAGTACTGTGCAATATTA
>JAOTQG010118404.1:0-11010 GCA_025631175.1 Iris virginica | reverse complement strand
TTTAGCTCGCGGTCATGATGCGAGGGAACAAATCTTCATCGCATAACTCTTTTCATCTCGTCCCATGACGTTATGGGCTCATCGCCATATTTCCTGCGATTCTTTGAACTCCTGGAAGAGTGTTAGCGACTTCCTTCCTAGTTTGAACTCCTCCCTCAAACCTAACGAGATTACCCTCTTCGTGTTCTCCTCGCCAACAACATGCTCGCTGTAGCTTGCTGTCGAGCCGAGCAATCCCATTTATCCCTCTCTTGGTCATGGATTTCGTCAGGGGTCTTGTGATCTTGTGATCAGAATGAAATCGTGGGTTACCCCAGACAATCTTACATCATAAGGTCCTGGGTTGACCCATGTTTACGACCTCTTTGTAAGGTTCAATTTCCCCCTCCATATGACAATTGACAACAAACAAGCTAATGTCATGATGGCCAGCAGATAGAAGAACTATATGTCTTTGAAGTTTTCTTAACTATGCAACTGACAATGATTTTATTGATTAGGATTACAAGATAGCTGAACGTATTGAAAGAGAAGGGAAAGGCTGCCTGATTGTGGTGAACAAATGGGATACAATTCCAAATAAGAGCCAGAAAACTACACTGGACTATGAGGAAGATGTCAGGATGAAGCTGCGTGTTCTTAAATGGGCACCTATCGTTTACTCAACCGCAATAGCTGGGCGAAGTGTTGAAAAGTATGTTTTTACTTTAAAGAAAAACTTATTTATTTATGTTCCCACCAGCAATAGTTCATAAATTTAATAATTGTCTGGTGTTCATCCGTCCAAATGCATATTGCTGAAAGGAAAGGGCGGGTGAAACCTATTCAACAGTCCTTTCCTGCAAAATTTCATATATAGTGTATTATTTGATGGAACATGATATCATCGTGAGATCCGTTTGATCACTTTTTCCCCCCAAATCTAGTCGACTGGTTATTGATCTTCAAGATCATCTTTCTTATGCAACTCTATGAGTGACTATTGAGTATTGATTCTTTCTTTGTAAAATTCGCTCTTTGTATATTCTATTGAGTCATTATTGAATTGTTTTCAACATAATAAATTCTTGACCAAAGACTTGCACCCATACTTGTCTTACAAAAAATAAAAAACGTTGCACCTCGGAGCATCTTAAATGTAGTTTGTAATACTTGAAATTTTATCACCTAAAAGGACATGTATTTGTTGAAAATAGAAAAAGAAGAAGAAGAATGAATATACGGTTAGTATATTTGATATATGCAGATATCAACTTTAGCTATAAAAAGTGGATTATTTTATCTGAATGGAGGGAGTCCCTCACAAATGTGGCTATTTTCGTTAAATTTGTGGAATACTTTTTCTGCTGAACGAGATTTTACTTAACATCATATAATCTTATGTATTTTTGATGTCTACTCTTTGAAACATTAGATGCACTGAAAAAAAAAGATTAAATATTCTTCATATACTATCTTTAACTTATCACGTAGTTAGCCAGCATACTTATGTCTAATGAAATAGCTCTTGAGAAGGAAATATTTGCTCTTTATAAATCCTGCCATCTTTTCATTTGGTCTGAAACAGATGCCATACTTTTATATAATTGCATAATACTAATAACCATGATGCCATCTACCTCGTCAAACTCTCATCTAGTAGGTTTCCAGGGAACACTACACTCCACATCATGTTATTTTACTTCCTTGCACAAACTATGCCACTGACTGCTGCAGTGAACAAGTTTCAGATCTGCCCTTTAAAGCTGTCTCTCCCCCACCAAACATCTTACAAAAGTTTGACTCTTTGTCCATCATCAGTTTCAGAAGAAACCAATCATCTAATAGATATCCAGCCTTTGGTGAAATGCTTCCATAAACTTCATGTCTAAAGAACCATTCCAATCTTCGTCCCAATTGGTCTGATGCTAAATATTCTCATGTGGCACTGATATCCTTCTTGACTGTTGTCATCCGTGTGAGCATATTTGAACTCGTCTATATGGGTGTCCAATCCGTTGTAAGATTTTATACCTAACGTATTGGGAAACAGCCACAGCCACACCCATAGTCATGTCACCCACACAGGCACTTTGCAAAAGAGAAGGGTTGAGGTAACATAGATTGTGGATTTAGGGTGGATCGTGTGATGACCTTCCTTAGGATGGGTCTGAATGGCGAAAAAGGTTAATGTAGCTGCCCCAAGTAATTGAGGATAAGGCTAATCTTTGATAGATGAGCGTTATCTCCAGACAATTAATGCCATATGTAATATGTAATAAAGAACTAAAAGAAGCAAAATATTTGTCTTTTCCATGTTAGGTATTAAACCATACAAGTTTTCCGCTTCTGTGGAATTTATATTATTCATTTCCTTAGCTCTGTTAGTTTTCTGTTCTTTTATTCTGTTGAAACTATTCTACCACTTTATCAGCATGTGATAGCATCTTAAGTTCTTAACCCAACCTATCTTAGACTGTTTAGTAATATTAGTAATATCTGCTTTAAATATGAAAACCTTGTTTAATTTGTGCACCAATATTTCTTGTTTTAGTTTCTATATGTTGGGAAGCAAACTATGTAATATGTTGGATACCAGACTGATTTTTCTGTTAACTCCCACCCTCACCCCCATTGGAAATGCTAATTAGTTAATGATCGGCGAGATTCGAAATGTGTTAGATATAGAGAGTGAAGAGTGCAACTGGGCTTCACAAAGTGTGAGGTCTCAGGTTCAATCCCCACCCACCCCTCCCCCTCTCTCCCTCAAGGCCAAAAACAAAAAAGAACAAAAGAAAAAGAGTTATTCTCTTGGTGGACGGTGCCAACCATGAGAGAGGTTGGGGAAAGATGATTGATTGGTATGCATAGCAAAATGGAGGCTCAGTATGCATGATAAATCTGCACAAGTTTGGCATCTCATTTCACAATTGTGTTGTATATCACAACTCCCACTGGGCGACTTAGCATGTCAGATTTTTATGTTTGTGTATTTCTGGTAATAGTTCTGAACACCAAAGAATCATCTGCTAAGCATCTTACAGTATCCAGGCCCATGATAAGTTCTTTTTGAATTATATGAAATGCTCTTTTAAAGCTTCAATCATAATGATTTTTTTTTTCAGAATCATTGTTGCGGCAAGTGTGGTTGAGAAAGAGAGATCGAGAAGGCTTAGCACGGCCACGTTGAATCAGGTCGTGCAGGAGGCTCTAGCATTTAAATCACCTCCAAGGACCCGAGGAGGGAAGAGAGGACGCCTTTACTACTGCACACAGGTACTTGCTCTGTACTGGATTATCTTAATTATTTGAGCATAGAAATTTTAAAATTTGTTAACTTTGGCAACTAATATGATTCTTATGTGCTCATTTGTTATGATACAGCAAAATCAGTTTGTGATGTGCTCCGCCGTGGAAATAATGAATCAGAAACTTTAGTTTCTCTCGACTTTCCAGCTTTAACTCCAAACAAAAATTGTTCATGCTTATTAAGCTATCTAGGGAATTATATTATTAGACAAACCAATGAGCTCCAGCTCTATTGGTTTTCCCTTCTCTCCACTAATGAGGAGGTTAGGGGTTCAAATTTCGCCAGGGACAACATTAAGGAGAAACTATATCTTGTTGAAGATATCTCTTTTAGCTTATTTATAGGCCTAGGCCCACTTGTGTTGCCTCTTTCTAGGCATGGTCGTGGAAGGCCGAGGCAAGGTTCTATGTCCTTCTCATCCATCTTGAATAGTAATTAAAAAAACATTTAAAATTTATATATCTCCATTTCGGGCAAACAGATCATGTTTAAAAGTCAAAATTTAATTTTTACAATGTATATGAAAAGTATTTTCTTTTTCTAAAATATGTGACAAAACATACATCTTTTCAATATCTAAGAAGAAAAAATTGGGAAAAAAAACAAATATTCATAGCTTAATTTTTGAAAGTGGACTCGTTGAATGAAAAGTTCCTAAATGAAATAGTTGACTCTTTGTCCATAACAGAGGGACTATTAGACAATTCTTGTCATCATTAAGATATGGTATACCTAATTCCATAAGGAGATGTCTTTCTTTCAAGCTGTATGATGCTAGTAGGGGTGACAATTTTTATACACAATCCAGTAACCCACCATTCTATCCATTAGAAAAAAGAACCAATGGACAGAACCATTTAAAGCCCATTTACCAAGTGGGGTCCTTAATGGGTAGCCCCAAAAAGACTCAATAGGAAGAATGGGTAATGTAAGAGTGGACTTTTACCCATTAAACCATAGGTCATTAGGTTGTGCATCACCTTTTGTAAATATTTTCCTTCAATGGTATTTTTATCACTTAGACTTTCATTTGAGTTCTTATTTATTTGAATTTTGAATAATGATACACACTCGGTCCATAATTTTTTTTTTTGTTCTTTTGAAATCTTTGCTTTTATGGTAATTCAGTCACTTGTACTTTTATTAGATTTCGGTGAGGGTTTTCTGGTTGATAGTTTGCATTTGCGTTTGCATTATTGTGTATGATTTTGTTTGGCGATAGAATGATATAATATGTATGATTGTGCGTTTTGAGTTAATGGGTAATTTGGGACTTTGGGGTATACCTATTGGGTATTGCATATTTTTTTGCATAAATACTCAAAAGTTACCCATTAAGCGAATTGATAATAGTTACTATAACCATTTTTTATCCAAACTTAATGGATAACTTTGAGCATTTACCCAAACCCAACCCAGTATACCCAATTGCCATCCCTATATGCCAGTGGAAAGGCTGCACTCTTTGTTAGTTCAGGAGTTCATTGCTCTTGATTTATACAAGGCATCTATTTGCAGAACTCAAAGTGGCTTCCTGAGGTTGAACCTTCATCACGATCATTGCCATTTGGTGCATGTGTACATGTGTATCATTTCTACTTGTTGTGCTGGTCCATTAGCTGACTCAGCTTTTCTCTACAGGCAGCCATAAGGCCACCGACTTTTGTTTTCTTTGTTAATGATGCTAAACTATTCTCTGACACATACCGACGGTATATGGAGAAGCAACTTAGATCTGATGCTGGGTTTTCGGGTTCTCCAATTCGGCTTCTGTGGCGCAGTAGGAGAAAAATGGAAAAGGGTGATGGTAAGTGAGAATAAGTGAATGATAGTTGTCATTATCGTTTTTACTTTTGAAAAAGTAACTACCCTTCTTTCATGATTATATGTTAGCTTGAATGTAAATTACCAGCAATTCTTTGTTATGTCGCATGCATTTCTGTCTTTGACAGGAAGAACTGTGTAAAGAGTAGACCTGGCAAAATGGGTCCATTACCCAATAAGCAACTCAACCCAACTTATTTTAAATCCAACTCATTTGATTAATAGGTCTAAATAGGTTACCCATTATAACCCATCAATTTAAATAGGTTAGAGCAGGTCAACCTATAAACCCAGTAGAACCCATTAGGATTAAGTTTAGAGGTGACCATCTACAACTTGAGTACATCTGACGAAGAAGTGCAGTGTCAGCGTTTGATGATGATCCAGTTAATTATTTATCTCTCTCTCTCTCTCTCTCTCTCTCTCTCTCTCTCTCTCTCTCTTATTTATTTTCTTTTTCTTTTTTGACAAGTATTTAGTAAACTTTGCTGTAAGAATAACTAGAGCAGGGGGAAAGGAGGAGGATAGCAAAATTACAATATTGGCGTTTTGTGTATTTATGTGTATGATATTGTGTATATTAGTGTGTGAAGATCCAATGGGTTAACCTGGGTTATAACCAACCTATTTATTACCCAACCCATTCAACCTATTAATTAAATGGATGATAATTGGTTGAACCCATTCCAACCCATTACCTATTATAACCCAACCCAACCTATTAGCCCATTTGCCAGGCCTAGTAAAGAGGGAGGTCTAGATATGGGGGAAACAGCTTACTTTCTCTATCCCAAAACTCTTAGGCTCCCTCCATTGGAAAATAAGAGTTCTTTTTAAGGTTTTCATGGATTACCTGTTGTGTCCGCATGATATGATTGCAAGTGCACTTGTTTTGACAGAATAGTCGGCAAATGTGAGTTAAATAAATTCACTGGGGAAGGGCATTCATTTTGAGGCTAATTTTCTTATTTTCTGGTTTTAAATAATGAACATTTGGTTTGGGACTGTGCAGAACATTTTTGGAAATAAAAACTTTTTAATTATTATGTCTGTAGATTTTAAACTGTTATCTGATTGTTGGATTGGTAAAATCTACTTGGTCATTGCAGCAGGAGACAAATCTTTTCATTTTCTTTTTTTACTTTTGAACAGAGACAGTAGTGACAATTTTTACTGTTGCATAATATTGCCAATCTTGTGAACACTCGAGATGCATGGCAATGTGCCTGAAATACATTGTCTTATAACTTATTTAGTCCCATATAGGAATGGGAAAAACGTAGGCATATTGCTTGTAATACTGTCTTTATTGGACTTGGGACAAGGCCAATAATCAAGTTTCCACTTTCCGCGGAGATTATTTTGGTGGGTGTAGAGAGTAGTAAAGTGAGATATATTGATTTAATCAAGGATGTGCATTGATGGAGCTTCGTCTGTAGTTCGAAATATAGGAGAAGATTTTAATTTCTCAGTTACCACCAGACTATATCAAGCATTAGTCCTCAGTGAAAAGTAGTATCTCAGTATCTAAGGAGGTCCTTTTGTTACCTTAATGAGGGAAGAATTGACTGAACATAGTAGTACAAGTGACATACCATGGCGCATTTTAGTTCCTATCAATATTGTCTGTATGCACCAGTCGTATGATGAAAATTAGGGTTTAGCTAGAAATGATAATTTGAATAGATGGTTTAGAAGTCGAAGGGTTTTAAACAATCAGGTGTGAACGTGAGCAGTAGGAGTACTAATGGAGGCAGGTTTGGTTAGATGACGAAGAAATACCAGGAAAAAAAAAAGACGAAGAAATACCAGAAATGGATAAGTCAAAGTGGGAGAATGCCTGACAGAATACAAAGGAATCCCAATGTTGAGAGGTCTATATATGCATCGTTGCATGTTGCCGCATTCCATTACAAAGTTATTAATTTTACTATTTTCTGGCATTAACATGTATGAGTTTTCTGTGTACAAAAACAGCAAAGGCACCCATCTCCAAAAATTCATGTATGTCTCTGAGTTGTTATAACGAAGGAAAGAACAGTCGTTCATGCCTGTATGGATGAAATTTTTGTTGGTTCTTTTTCAATATTTGTGATCATCACCATACAAATGCTGAGAAACATGAAGTTTTAAGGAGCACTTGTGATGTTATTATCAGCCAGAAGGAATACCTGATTTTTCGGTTCTTGTCAATAATTTTCAGGAAGGGCTTCAGCACCAAAGCCACAAGGGAATTTCACACGGCGTAATAAGAAACTAGTGGCAGCTTCTTGAGTCAATATAAGTAACCATCTCAGGGAAGGACCAGGGTTTTTGGTTCGGAGATGGGAGCTGGCATGTTCAGGAATCACTTCCAGGATTGTGTACTAAAAACATATCCCATCTATGGAAAATCTGCACATCAATTTCATCTGGTCTTTCCCAAAATTTGCTGCTGATTAAACATACTACAAGTTTTGACTGTGGTCTGCAAAAGAGAGCAGATGATCGTGGTGATGCTTGAATACCAGAGAGTGCAAAGGAAAAAGAACACTGAAACTGGGTTCCTGTATGCTCACTGAAGGATTTTGGTAGTTCGAGTACGAGAGATGGAATGCTGTATTAATTAAGTCATTTAATGTTAATTGTATATTTTTCAGTTATCTTATTATTGTAATATTTTTTAAATATTGTAAAATTAATATTGCATGAATTAATGTTAATATTCGCATTTCATTAGCATATAAATGTTTCACAAATGCTCCTCTTTTAGATGAAAATGATTTTGAAGTCTGCAAAGATAGAATGAATTTTATGAATTTTATTAATGAAAGATTAATGACTGTCGTTCTTAAAGGATCTTTCTTTCCACTCAAAGTCAGCATTGAGTGGTTACTCCACTTGTTGATGTAGAGGGTGTGGACCTCAGGTGAAGTTTTAGAAATGGTTGTGAGAAAATCAAGAGAATGAAATGATGAAGATAAAATCACAAATGACCTAGATAATAAAGGCAAACATATTTTAGTAAGCGGGATTAATAACAAGACGTATTAATATATCTACCATTGTAAAATGAATCACCAAAGATAACAAACTCTACAGTGCTATTTAAGAGTTTGAAGCTTTTAAAAAGGGACTGAATGAATCGTTAAGAGATGCTTACGAAATATTTTGTGAAGTGTCTAATACTTATGTAGGATTGAGGAAGAATTATAGAAAGAAGAATCTCAACATGCGTTTCCTATGCTCTCTGGAAAGCAGTTAGCATATGAAGATTATTGCTATCACAGAAGCAAGAGACTTAAACACAACACACATTCAAAACCTTGTTTCCAGGCTATCCTTCTGTGAAAAGGAATTGCTTAAACTCCAAAATAATGACAAATACATTAAGCAACTAGCCTTACCTGCTCAAACAAATACTTCAGTTCCTGATCACCCAAATCTATAAATTCAGCAACTCCAAATCCAAACTTATCCTCGTACTAAACCATCCTCATTTGATGAACCCTAAGAAGATGCATTTGCTAAAAATTATATCGAAATAAATTTGTCAAAAGACAACAACCTAGATCCAAAAACCTTTTAACTCTCCCACTTCTCCAAGCTATCAAAAGCCTTTTACCAAGCCTTCAGATGGAAAAATGCTCAAGGAGAACTTGTCTGCGACAACTGTAGGAAGTCAGGACATTTTGCATCTAAATGTCATAGACCAAAGGTTGAATATTTCAAAAAGAAGGCTCCCAAATACTTTCAGAAGCAAAAATGATTGGTTGCTGAAGAAAAGGAAGAAGAACCATTAATTTGGTTGGAATTAGACTCAAAAGATGAAGGACAAGAAGAAGCTGCTGTTTTTGCAGAAGAAGCTGATCTCAGCTTCATAGCTTTGAATTCAGTAGAAGATGCTGAATTGCTTAAACTTACTTCACCTTCTTACACTTATCCTTTAGACAATTATCATCCTTTCAACAATGATCCTACTAACTTGCTTTCTTTCAGGTCTCATGAAGAAAATGATGCTGAAGACTTATGAGAACCCCCGTTCTCTCGCCCTTCCTCGGATTAATCGTTTTAAAGATTAATCATTGTTTTTCTCTTTTTAGATGAAGCGGGTCATCGGGCGTGTGATGAAAATTTTGGTACGTTGGGTTTTCTCCTAGTGACCGCTCAACTTGTTAGAGAAATTGAGAGTCGCCACCTCCATTTTTTATTTAAGACTTCGAAAGCACAAGCCTTTTTTAATGTTAGAGATTGTAGGTCTGGGGGCTAAGTTACGAATTGGAAGGGGTTAGGCATCCAATCGCACTTTCAGTCTCTAATAATGTTCTAGCATGCATGTCTCTTAATGGTCGGTCGGTTGGTTGGTTAAGATTCAAGAGGGGTCCAAGGTGAGTATTGTCTCTTCATCATTTATTACATGTAATTAAACAAGGATGTACATTTTGGGTATGTAAATGAAAGAAGAAAAAACAAGTATATTATATACAAGAAAGGTTGGGAGTGTTCCTCCTCTTGGCCTTGAAGGCTTTAAGGAAGGCACTCCTCTTATGTCATTCTTCAAGTAACATTGCCCAAATTATGAGATGACTAGGAAATGATACTATCAGTAATGGATATTTTGTTGAGCACAAGAATGCTTGAATAATTAATAGTATGGGAAAATAATGAATAGTTTGGGGGAGGGGTGTAGAGAAGAGATCGAACAGTAGCCATAATCACTATATTAGGAATGACACTTGTGTATTCATCTTTTAACACTCTAAAAGGAGAGGATCTTGGTAAGACCCTAAGAACACATTAATTCCTTCATTTTTAGATCCTTTTGTGACCATTTGAAAAGGGATAAGAAAGGAAGAGACTTTAATATAACTCAAAGATGAGATGTTACTCCCACACTTTGAGGATCACAACTTGCATGTACAAGAATGTAAATACTTGAAATAAATCCAAAGATGTGATTTTAATCCCACACATTGGAGATTCATTTGTATGTATGTACAAGAAAGGAAGTATAAAAGATCAACTCAAAGGTGGGATCTTATTCCTACCCCTTGAGAACTACACATTATGTGCAACATATATATATATATATATATATATGACTTGAATGTAATCCAAGAATAGGATGTGAATTCCACATCTTGTAGATCACATTTGTATAGTATAGTATAGTATAGTATAGTATAGTATAGTATAGTATAGTATAGTATAAATGTAAAGACTTTAAATCAACTCAATGGTGGAATTTTAAATCCTACACCTTAGGACTACACTTATATGTGCATAATATATATATATATATATATATGTGTGTGTGTGTATATAAGAAATGTAAGGATTTAGATCAACTCAAAGGTGAGATACTAATTCTACACCTTGAGAAATACACATTACGTGTACTATACTATATATATATATATATATGTAAATACATAAATAAGGAAAGAAAAGAAGACAAGTATTGAATGAGACTTAGCTCAAGAGAAGATGCATATCATATGAAGAATGTACACATTTTACTGTTGGAGTTATGCCCTAGATGCAATCATTATTTTGTGTTATGACATTATATATATTCATTTATAGGAAAGTGATCAGGTACAAACCACAAATATTGTACAAACATGCGAACCGTTGTATCTTAGTACTTTTTTGTTGTATCTTAATTTTTTTTTTGATTGTATCTTAGTAAAAACTCGTTGTATTTTATTTCATTTTTGTTGTATCTTCGCATCTTAGTTAGTTTATTGTATATTTACGAATATGTTGTATCTTCGTATATTTTTGTTGTATCCGAGTTGATTTTCTTAAAAATATTCTTATTTTGGATCATTATTTTATAAAATACAGACATATAACTAACATACAACAAAAATATATTAAGATACAACTGGTTCGTATGATTTGTACGAAAAAGT
>JAOTQG010118393.1:0-11011 GCA_025631175.1 Iris virginica | reverse complement strand
GGTGTTAAATGACTTATTTGCCCCTGAAAAATTCACGTGCTTTGCACATGAGTCCATAACCGTGGATTTTTTAACGAAATCGTCAAAAAAACCCTGAATTGATTGATTTTTCAAACAACAGGGCCCAAATTAATTTTTTTTTTAGAACATTAGCATCCATTTTGAACCCCCATAAAAACTTTAGGGTCTAAATTGTCAAAAATCCTTTTATTTTCTTACATGGGTATGGGTTGCAATGCCTTCTCTTTAGCACAACCATCCAATTGCACTCGGCAGTCAAAACCCACTATTGCAAATGGCGTCTCTCTCCTCGATTCATTACCGAGCAGGGAACTCGGTTCCTCCTCCCCTCCCTTCCAAACCCAGGAAAGGACCACCGACCTCAGCCCACGCAGCCTCAAACAGCTTCAGCAACACCCTTAATCCCCGGAACAATCGCCTCTCTCTTCGCCAAACTGGTAACCCTCCTTCTCCTCGCAAGAACAAACCCAACACCGGTAAAATAATCAGCAACCCTCCTACCATAAACCCCAGTATCCCTCCCCCCAATGTGGATTTAATCAGTCTTTGTCAAGACGGTATGATTAATGACGCCCTTGACTTCATTTCTCAAGGTGCTCCTGCCGAGTACGCCGTTTTCGACGCCTTACTACACTCTTGCATTAATTCGAGGTCGCTTGAGCTTGGGAAAGAGGTTCAACGGGTTCTCATTCGTTCACCGTATGGTGCTAGTGTAGAATTGAACTCGAAGTTGGTGGAAATGTACGTTAAATGTGGTAGTATGAGAGATGCCCGCAGGGTGTTTGATAGAATGCGAGAACGGAATATTGCTCTGTGGCACTTGATGATTAATGGGTATGCAAAAAACGGGCAGGGTAATATTGGGTTGTTACTATTCGACCAAATGAGGCAGCTGGGATTTGATCCCAATGGGGATACCTTTGTTGCAGTTTTAGCGGCTTGTGCTAGTGCAGAAGCAGTCGAAGAAGCTTCAGCATATTTCAAGTTGATGGAAAATGAGTTTAAGATTGTTCCAGGGTTTGAACATTATTTGGGTTTAATAAATGTTATGGGCGTATCTGGGCATTTAAATGAAGCTATGGAGTTTGTTGAAAACATTCCATCTGAGCCTACAGCTGAAGTATGGGAGTCTTTGATGAGTTCCGCTCGAATTCATGGTGATATTGAGCTTGAAGACCGCGTGGAGGAATTGTTAGCCTCTCTTGACCCGACTAGGGCCATGGCTAATGCAGTTGCTGCACCACCACCAAAAAAACATTCAAGTAATATGCTTGAAGGGAAAGATAAACTTGGTGAGTATCGGAGTGTGAATATATACAAGGAAGATGCATATCAGAAAGTGAAAGGTTTGAATGCACAAATGAGAGATGCTGGTTATGTGCCAGATACAAGATATGTTCTTCACGACATTGATGAGGAGGCTAAAGAGCAGGCGTTGATGTATCACAGTGAGCGTCTGGCTATTGCATATGGATTGATAAGCACTCCGGCAAGGACAACTCTTAGGATCATCAAGAACCTTCGGATTTGTGGTGATTGTCATAATGCTGTCAAGATTATGTCCAAGCTTGTTGGTAGGGAACTTATTGTTAGGGACAACAAGCGGTTTCACCATTTCAAGGATGGTAAATGCTCTTGTGGAGACTACTGGTAAAGGTTCTGGTTGATTTGAACGCTATAGACGTAAAAGTGTCATCAGATTGTACATTATGCCTGTTCTCATGTATAATCATAGCTTGTCAAAAACAAGTGTATTGTAGCTTAAATTACATGAAATGAAATTCGCATCGCAGAGAGGTGTGTTAGAAACATGCTCCGTCCATTCCTGTTGGAAAGTTCTTTTTTGGACAACTAAACGCTACGCAAGTGTAAATTTGTAATCAGTTATGATGTACACTTGGACCGGTTGGGTTTTCATCACTAAAAACTACACCCATAATGCCCAAGTCCTATGTACGATGAAAATTATCCACTGAATGAAACAAATGTAAGGCAAATGATAGTTTGATATTTACACATGGTAGCTCTTAATTTCAAAAACGGACTCCTTTGAGCTCAATAGGAGTATTTCAAAGTCTGCAACAGCTCTATATCTGCATAACGTTCAGAAACAATATAACAAGGCACTTCAAAATCAGTATATACTAAAATTAAACTAAGGTATTATTTTCCATCATATCAGAGGTATCACAAACTGATCTATACTTATTTTATGTACAACACCTTAGATTGTGAACACATCTACATTATTCTGGAAGATAGGGAGGAACCTGTGTAATGGGCATTGAATCAATGGCTATTCGCAAAAAAATGGGGACTAGGACTATTCGCCGTATTATGTTGCAGTGAGGCGTAAGAGAATAAAGAAGAGTGACTAATTCTGAGTTTGAATATGAGTCGTTGGTCTATTTCCTTTGCTTGTAACAATTTCTATTACAGCTTCATCTCGTGAAGGTACTCGCAGGAATGCTTTCATGATATCATAGGCAGTAAACCCGATAGCAACTGATGGTACAACCTGAAGTACAGACATAATAATTCAGAAGATATCATCAAACATGAAAAAGAAACAGAAAGAAAGAAAGAACCAATGATGCTAAAGTACAGATTCTGAGAATCTTACCTTCAGATAATTGATGCTCAATCCTGAAAATAATTGCTTCCACCCATCCTTTTGGACAATCATGATGAGGCTTCCCATTGTTCCTTTCATTTCTCCACTGTTAGATGCCGAGAGCCGTTGTACCTGTCATAAGCCGTTTAATAGTCTTCAGCATCCCATTCTTAAATCACGCAAACACACAGACATAGGTGGTTCTCTAGTTGCAATGAAATTTAGACCTTGCTTGAATGCCTTTATCAAGTTCTGAATTCAATCCGGCTTCCAAAATTCTACCCCAGATTAGTATTGTGTTCAGAAGTTACATTTCCAAATCTTATTAAATTTCTTATGTTAAATATTATTTCTACTGTACCTGCATTTGCCGCCTGACAACATCTAGAGGATACGTGAAAGTCTGGCCTAATAACCCTGCAATTGATCCACATGCAAGTTTCACCAATATCTTCTTCTTGTGCTCCTCAGGGACATGGCTTTTCATTTCCTCATAGAAATAAAACTTCAAACCCGCATAAGGAAAGATTCCATACAGTGATGGAGCTGATAATGTGTGCCATTTAAATGTTCAATGAGAAAACCTAACAGGAATATGAGCAGAACCATGAACAAAAGGGCACCAAAACAATGACATACCAACACCTCGATAGAGGCCTCTTAGCCCAGCCTCCCTATAGGTCTTGGAAAAGCAGTCCAAAATTCCTTTATACACTTGTTCAGCAGCAAAAACCCCTTGTAGATTCAGCTTCGGAGACCCCACAACCTGTGCAACCAAAAGTCAGGTGTGTGTGTGTGTGTGAGAGAGAGAGAGAGAGAGACAAGATGAACTAGAGTTCCCTAACAGAAGTTTGTTTACCTGAAAGGCCAATTTCGTTCTGACCAAATCAAGAGGATAGGTAAAAAGCACAGCAGTGCCTCCAGAGATTGATCCTGCTGCAAGATCAAGGATTGGGCCGGTTCCAATGCCAGGAAAACTTTGATAAATCCATCGCCTGTATTGTTCGTAGGCCATGTAATGCAATGCTGCATAAGGAACAATTCTTGCTACACTTGCTCCATTTCCTCTGCGAAGATACCAATGGCACAAGATCATTAGGCCACAGCAACAAGAAAATCAAAATCAATCTTAAAAAGAAGATATCTAATCAGCCAATTATCAAAAGACATAAAAGTTTGCACCTGTAGAAACCTTGAACCCCTTCTGTTTGTCCAATCTTTCTAAAAGATCCAAGCAGCCCTATACTCTGGAACTCGGCTCTTCTGGTCTACAAAATAAAATATAGGGCATATGATTATTATGATCTTCAATTTTCTAACCTCCTAATCTGGTTATTCATAGTAATGTCCATTTGCAGATTTTGTAAACACTGCCACCTCACATAAAGACCAGGATTTCAAATGATGTGAAAACCCCAACGAGTGATGTATCCCTTGTGATGAAAAATCATGAACATTCCCAAGGTAGGCACGAGTAGATACCATCGCTAATTCCAATCATCAATAAACTATATATAATTCCGTCATTATAATCCTATTTAAAGCTCACACCACCTAAATTCTGTCCAAGCATCACTAAGATTAAGGTTCCAATCATATTTTCGATATGATATGATTTTGATTATGATATTTCGATGGTTCCACCATTTTCTCTCTATATCTCTCTTACTTTTTCACTTTAATCATTACAAAATATCATATCGCGGAATATCACCACATATCGAATCCCTGATCGGACCCTAAACATATTCATTCACTTAAGAGCCCCACGGAAACTTCAGGCACTGGCTGATCTACATGAGAGCTAAAGGGGTCAATTTACCCCTTTTACTTTACAAATATCGATATTTTACCATCTTTGATTTTAGAAAAATTGATAATATGCATTAAAATACTAATATTTTGTATTTGACCACCCCTTTCCCTAGTAAAAACTTCAAGTAATAGAAAATTTTGGACCCCCTTTTGAATCAAACAGAAATTTTAGATAGAGTTCTACACACATTATAATTTTGACCCCTTTTATAAAATGTTGGGATTCGCCACTGACTTCAGGGGTGATCAATTTCCACAGCTTGCTAACAATGTGCTACCTCAAAACTCCTGATATGTCCCTTAAAAATCAAGATCAGTATTTCAAAGGATGTCAATAAACTCTCATTGCTTGCTATTGAAATGAAAAAAATTCTGAACAGTCACAAGCGCATACCACCATTAATAAACTAAAATCCAGAAGAATCCATCATGTCAACCCTCTTTAAAGCTCCTACAAGCTCAATTCACTGAACTTATCAAAAGAAATTAAGCAAAATGTTTCCTCAATTGGAAGACTTGACAGCAAGCAATTTTAGATAGCACTCATAAACCCCAGAAAAAAAGAAAAAACTAACAGAAACTCATTAATGGTAACAAGAAGTAGGTGCTAACATAAATGATCAAGAAGCATTTGAAACAAGAGAAATAGGAAAGGATCAAACTCAAACCTGAAACAAGATCTTGATACGCTCAAGAGGAGCCACAACTGTTTTGGCAAAGCCACCAGCAACACCACCTGCAATCAATTCCTTGGCAAAGAGAGGCATACCCTCCACTACTCCATCCCAGCTCCTCCTCCTCCCAGTACCCGCCTCCCCATTCTCTCTCTCCACACCCATCTTTTCAGAGGGAGAAAGAAAGAGAGAGGGTATCTCTCCCTACACCTCTATGTAAGTGTTTTCTTGAAGGCAAAGTTGCTGTTTGGGCAGAAAGAAAGGGGGAAACGAAAACGGAAGGATTGATGAAATTGTTGCCGATTTTTCCTATCTGGGATGTGAAAAACTGTAGTAGTTCTTTGTTTTGTTTATACGTTGTGGTTGATTGGGTAGAATGGGCATACGTGCGAAATCCGCTAATTTATTTTTCTATCTTCTTCTTGGAGGTCAAAAATATGGTACAGGGAGGGAGGGAGGGAAAGGCAGCAACTCTTATGTGGTGATGCTATTGGTTACAAGGTCCTTCCAATAGGACTGCATCCCCACGAATCCGGATTTTCTGTCTCCTTTTGTTTCATTTTTTTAAAATCTCGTCAATCCTTAAAAAAAAAATGATACTAAAATTTTAAACTCTAAAATCGATTCCTTTTGCCACCCTCCTATCACCTAGTTTGACGAATTTCTTGATTTCAGTTTTGTGTTTATTTTCTATTTTCGATTTTATTTAAGTAGAATGGCACAAATTACAATATGAAAATGGAGTAAATTTAATTAATTTTAAATGTCTAGGAAAATTACATTATGCATTCCCATACCTCTTTGCCCTTTAAAGGGATTTTGCCCTATACCTTAATAGGGTTTACTAATGAAGTATAGTATTATTAGCGATTTTTTATAGATGTTTGTTAGCCATTTAGCTAAATTATTATTAATACTAGTAAATTTGGATAAGCCACTTATATCTCCATTTACCCTTATTAATAATACCTTGTGGGGGTGGTATTATTTACACCCCGTATAAACAAAACACGAGAATCTAATTTTAGTAATAACTTGTGTTAATAACGTATTAATAATTATGCTATCAAACATCAAATTATTATTAATTAGTACTAATTATTATTAATAACCTCACTAATAATGACCTCATTAATAACACTACTTATACCCCTAATCCCATATCCCTACTAAATGTGTCCTAATTCTTCAAAATGGTCTAGGGACACCTAAGTTGCCAACCAGCTCTAATTTAACATTTAGCTGCATATTCTAACTTGCTCTCTATCAACTATGAGAATAAAAAAATAAATTACTCCCTCCATTGCTTCAAATGTTATCAAGCAATAATACCTTTCTGTATCAAAGAGTCATGTTTTTGAAGAGGGGTGTGTTTGTGAGGAGTTATGTAGAATTCTTTCAAACAGAACTTGAAAAAGAAAGAAAGAAAGAAAAAGCCTACTAATAAAACATTCATGTACAAAAAAATTTATTTGACCTAATTTTCTCCTAGATAAATATACATATTTTTGACTAAAAGCATCTAAATTTCATATTTTATTAGTACTCATTTAGGTAGGTTGGTAAATGAATTTTAATTGGGCTGGATCTGCCTAAATTCAGATTGATTTAATTTAATTTGAGACGAATTTAGGTTTTATCCAATTAAACATCGAATTAGCCAATAACTCATTCAATACAAATTTTCTCGGGGTTGAATTTTTGATTAATGGTCTAGATTAATTCAGTTACTTTATAGATTTTATATAATATAATACGTACGGGGAAAAATTAAAATTTTATGTATTGATCCACTTAATATAGAAATTTATGTATTGATCCAAAGATTTAAAGATACAAACCTTTCTTCATACGACAAGAATCTATTACTTAAAATTTGTGTGAAAATAAGTAAATTAAAATAAAACTCAAAATTGTATGCCCTCTGTCCAAAATATTTTTTTTTTCTTATTGAAATTTTAACATACGACATCAGCAAATTACTCCCTCCACTTTTTTAAAGTGGTCTGAAAACGATATTATTTTTCTCCTAATAAGTCACCATCATGGAAACTTAAAATAAAACGTAGGGAGTACTATATTATTTCAATCATCATAAAAAATAATTATGGAAACAATTCTTTATTAATTTATAATAAAAAATATAAAAATTTTAAAAACCTTAATTTAATTGATAAGAAAAATTCAAATAAGATTATTATTTTGTAACGTAGGAAGTACTTAAATTAAAATGTAATAGTTAGACTAAAAACAAAAACGTGTCTTTTTTGAGGAAATTGATGGAGTATATTTATATATCACCACACACACACATATATCATAGCAGAAATATTTTGTCATTTCCTCTTACAGAAATTAAATTATAATTTTCAGTTTTTATTAAATTTTACATATATTTAATTATTTATTTAACACTGATAGATTCAATATAAAGGGATCGTAGTTACCAAGTTTAAGTTTAATTTATTTTATTATTGATCTAGGCGAAATCAAAATTGAATTGAAAGAGTCAACATTCGCCCCCTTCCGCGTAAAGGCGAAGAAGGCAAGAAGGCGTCAAGGGCTTACTTCTAGCCAGAGATTTTTATACATCAATAAGGGAAGTACTCCCTCTGCGAAGTTGAACCACTACGTTCTCTCATTTAAGCTACTCGTTTAGCCTACTATGATGTAGAGACTCCTTAGCCCTGTTCTTGCTTCACGAATGAGAAAAAGGATTACCTTTCAACAAGTTCGCATCGGCATTGTGAGGAGGAGGTTTCAATTCCATCAATTTCGTCCATACGTTCCTTAGTTGATTCCTCGGACCTAATCTAAGTACTCAGCACAAATCAGACGGTGCCATGCGTCTCTCGATTTGGGTCCTCGTCAGTCGTCATATAGTTTGAGAAAATGGCCGAGTTTTCGCTTTTCTCTGGAATGACCCCTCCAAAGATGATTGAGATCTAGATCCTCTCCCTCTTCAAGTAGCGAATGAGATTGCATTGGATCGGACACCTTTTAGTTCTTACCCTCTTTTGACTGCTTGGTTATAGGTCACTGAACTCCTTAAACCATATGAGTTATCAGAAACCTTTTTGTGTTTAATAAGATTATTAATGACTTGTTGGATTTATTTCGGTCATTTTTCACTAAGTGATTTATACAAATCATTAATCTTTCTTTCATGGAGTTTCACCCTTATTCATATAGTCGCCTATTTCAACCAATTGAATTACTAAAAAAAAGGTCAGGATCTCCTGTGGAAGGGGGCTATTCCGTACCAAAAAACCCTCCTTGTTCCTGTTCCTAACTCCTCCCCAGCTTTCTTTCTTCGGCGTGAGGCGCTCTCCCTTTAGTTATAAAGCGGTTATCAACACCTCGAACAAATGGATATTCGCCGAAGCTTTTTTTCCAACTTTCCTGAACGGATGGGCTATCCTGCTTAAACGGTTAAATAATTAATTGATATTTTTACTCGATTCAAGTCTGCTTTAAGCGGACTCCAGAGGGAACAGATAAAAAATTGCTCTATTAACCACCTTACTTTTAGGTAGTTAAAAAAAAATGAATTAAAGACAAAAAAACAAAAGGGTAAAAGTCAACATATGCAAAATCATAAATAAAAAGTTAAATCAGACCGAAGGAGAAGTCAATACCCCCGTTTTTTTTTTGTGTGTGTGTACGCTTTTCTTTTTCCTCTTTGCACCTTGTATCACAAGTGTCGTAGCCCGCCTCATAGAACGAAAATATACAAAGTGTCATAGCCGCCTCATAGAACGAAAAAGGTCATTTTGGGCCATCATATCCCTTAAGGTCATTCATCTTGCTAGTAATTTCAATCATTTTTCATCACTTATGAAAACCAAATGCTGCCGCCATAGTTAAAGATCCATCCCTAACTTGCATATTTTCTCAAATGTGTTGAGCAAAAGAGACTGGATAATGGGACTTGTATCCTTGTCATGAAGTCGATTTCATCATCGTACTACCATACAGAATGGTTAAAAAACACTCGAAAAATTGTCTTGCACTAACAAAAAACTGTGCTCAAACAAAGCAACATGAAGCTAATACCTTTCTTTAATGAAATGCATCACTATGAGCAGTCAAATAATATTGGTATCGGATATTTCTCTATCCATTTCGCAACAATCTGTTTCTCCCTACCAAGTCAATGGGGAACTGAAATTTTAAGAGGAAGGGCTTTGGGGGACGAAGATTTGGCTGACTTACATTCCAATGAGTTCAATTGACTGGAAATAACAGTTTTGATGCTATCCTTTGTATATGTTGGATCAATAAGCTGAAGCAGGATCGTCTCAAGTTCCTCTCCATTGCTCCATTCATGAACTTCTGCTTTGATAAGCATTGGGGCACGGGAAATGCATTCACATAATGGAAAATCCTTTCTGGGCATTACATGGTCTCCTTCTTGAAGCTTCAAACTTGGGCAAAAATCACCTCTCCCATCTCCGAGGTATATAAAAGTTTTCTCCCCATTTCCAGAGGTAGAAGATAGCATGCGCTCGATCACAAGGCCCTGTTAGAAAACCATATGTCAAATATGAAAGGAAGTAACAAAGAACCATATGGAAAAAGGTGAAGCTTAAATTGCTAGGGTAACTGCTTATGATTGTTACTGTGCAAGCAATCAGATAACCCCGAAGTTAGATTCACCATCTTTGACAAATTTTTCACTACGAAATTATTAATTTACATGCAATTTTCAACGAGATTTTAACAAATTTAGTTCTGAATTTCTTTACATCTTTAAGTTAAGAACATATGCAGAAGAAACTACCCATCTTGGCCTGTCCTCGACTAGCATAACAAGATATCTGATGACACCAACCCTCCCAGTTTGTTGCGTTAGTGCTGATCTGGCTTCTCTCCCCCCCCCCCTCCTTATGGCTTATCTTTTTTCTTTAACTACATAATCTCAGTTTAAAAAAAAAAACGTCCATCATCCATGTGGATGGTGATGGAAAATTTTGGTTGGGGAGGGGGCAGGATCAATTCTTACATATTATAGGAGTCTCCATGTTTTACATCCATGTGAGTTGGTTCCTCATGCGACTGTCCTGGCTCACCACCCATCAAGAGATGATGTGTACTTATAGCTTCACAATAGTGCATGTAAACAAGCACAAGCTAATGAACTACCCAGAAGTAGACACCATCAGTAGAGAAAAGAGAATGACATCCATGTGAGCAGTGACCTAAATTGGGTTGCTGGGGAGGAGGGGGGGAAGACAAAATATTATTAAAGGAGTCTACATGCTTTGCATTCAAGAGAATTGGTTCCTTCCACGACCTTCCTCAGCCCAATTACTCTCAAGTCCCAAAGCTTGAGTCTTCCGAGATTTTGATGTTAAGGATATGTTTAAATACCTGCACTGTACATGTGCTGCTCCATGCACAGTTATTAAAGGCGGCGAGAGGCGGGTGAGATGTACTTTTTAAAATTTAGAAAGCCTACAAGTTATTGTTTTCATAATTTCTAAGTTCTAACTAGTGACCAAGTACTAGGGAAGATCAGGAAGAAATTAACTCTTAAAACGTATGTCATGCAGAGCTGGAACTCAATAGAGCACATTCACCAAAAATTAAAGACAGATCAGGCTTCAGAGTGATTGCATATTGACAGCATACAAACATAACAAAAACTTCCAGCTCCACATATATATAGATATATATATATATATATATATATAGTTTCACATAGAAAAACATTCTAATGGTTTATCTGGACATATTTTAATGCGAATTAACTGAACGTGTTGATACTCATCCATGCTATCTTTTAGAAATCAACATTAGATTTCAGTACACTTTGGTTAAGGGCTTAAGGTTTAAAAAGACTTTATTTTGCTATATCAGTACATTTTGCTTTAATTTAGCACGT
>JAOTQG010118382.1:0-11011 GCA_025631175.1 Iris virginica | reverse complement strand
ACTTTGGAAAAAATACATAGTTCGATTCGATACTTTTTTTGGAGCGTAACGGCGTCGTGCCCTCGGGCTCGGACACGAATATTAAATAGTATTAAAAATTTCGAAAATGCCATCCGTGCCCTCGGGCACGGGCATTAACTAGTATATTACATAACATAGTCACTCACTGGTCCACTTGTTGATTTTTTTTTTCTTTTTTGACACTAACTCTTTGATAATCATGTAATCATCCAAAATAACCAAATAAATAAGCAAATAATATATTCCCTCCTAATCAAAAGCTCCTCCAATTTTTACTGTTTTTTGTTAGCTTGATTAAACTGTAGATGGTTTTTGTAAAATTAGGAAACACATTAATTTGTAAAGTATTTGGTCAAAAAACAAATTAATGAAAAATAATCTGATTGGTAATTTGGATGAAGAGAGAGTAATTACCTTAGTAAAAAAGTAAGACAGAGATAGAGAGAAAATTATGAAACTTATAATAAAATCAAAAATCAAGTATAGCACGAAATCAGATTAGTGAACCTGAAACTCAACTATTCATATATTTACATTTAACCCCAATTTCTTCCTTCCTGCTGAGCCATGAAAACCCTATTCGATGCTTCATGGAAATAGTACAACATTGTACAACCACATGAACTAGCTTAAAACAGTTTACCCATTTCCATCCAAAACACAAGGAAATATTAAAAATATGGACAAAAACCTAATCACTAATGACACGCCGGTCTCTCGAAAACCCCACAGGTTAATATCACTGCATCCATAGTTGATACATACATACATCAAGCCTTCGACATTCCTGGTGGAAAAAGCTGTTGGTTCCTCTGAATTTCAAGGCGTGACGAAAGTTCAGCACACTTCCTTTTTGTTTCTGCAATCTGCTTCTCCAATTCTCCGATCTAATCCATTACAGCACACGCATAACATTAATTTAAAATAAAGGGCAAATATTAAACAAAAATTAAATATTGCATCACGATTGGTACTCAAGTTTAATGTTTTTCCGGTCATGCCATATAAAACAGCATGCTTGTAGCAAGGAAACTTTGCATACCGTGTTTTTCAACTCGCTCTGTTTCTGAATGTGCTCCTCACATCTGCAGGAAAGAGTTATAGACTCAGAACAAAAAATAATAGTAAATAATTGTCTGCATGAGCAACAGTTATGTGTGGTGTCCTAATCTCGTCACTTTAATTACAATCAACTCAGGGCGATGGAGACTTCAATGTATGTCGAAAATAAAAAAAATGTGAATGGAATAGAAAACAAGATTACTCTCCCTCTCCAAAATCAAACTAAGTTTTAAGCAGGAAAAAAAACATCGTTTTTCTATTTAGCTAAAAGTAGATAAATAATAATGAAGAAAAAGAACTGATCACTCCCACCCACGCCCCCCATCACCCGTTGACCACCACCTACATAGCTACATACATACCACCACCACCCAACCCACCCCAAAAACCACTCATCCCTGTATCAGTTTTGACTCACTAAACACACTGTTTCCGCCTCCACCATCATGCTTACGCACATACATCTAGTTTTAGCAATTTATAACAAACATAATCTCAAAGCTCAACTTTCATTTGTCTAAATTACACCGACTTCACAACTATTTATCATAAAGGAGATGTATCTAACCAAACTGAAAATCTTGAATAAAGGAGTTGGGTCTTCATATTGGAAAGAGAGAATGAATTGTAATAGATCGGGTAGATACCTATATACATATATAGAGGTTTATTCTCTCTCTCCAATATGAATACCCAACTCCTTTTTTCAAGATTTTCAGTTTGGTTAAATACATCTCCTTTATGATAAATAGTTGTGAAGTCAGGTGTAATTTAGACAAATCTTATTCAACAAAAAAATTAAATAATCTACAAACTCTGCGAACCAAATTGATCCAGTTGATATGTGATCCGTCAAAATCTACAATGATCCATCAATATCATCATATCATTATCAACTGTGATCTATCAAAATCAAAATCAATTTGATGGAACAATGTGGTTCGCAGAGTTTGTAGATTATTTAGGTTCTCATTTGAACAGCTATATATATATATATATATATATAGAGAGAGAGAGAGAGAGAGGGAGAGGGAGAGGGGGAGAGAGAGAGAGAGAGAGAGAGAGAGAGAGAGAGAGAGAGAGAGAGAGAGAGAGAGAGAGAGAGAGAGTAAATTATGTTTTTAAGTTTTTGATGGTTAGGATAGAGAAAGAGGAAAAGAAAATGGATTTTAATAACTCAACACAGCCTTTGTCCCAATCACTTCTGGGATGAATAGGGTAGCAAGGAGGAATTACAGGGGTTCGAATTAATTTTTTACATTTCTTCCTTGTTTCAGTTATCTTATCTTAATTACGTAACACGACAAACTTACCCATTATAGTTAGTCAAACAGCGAAAGGAAGTGTAATTAAGATAATCAACCAAAAAATTTCCCACCTGAGCCAAAACATGGCTTAGCATGCCACATAAGGAAATTCTGTTTACAAAAATTGATGCCCATTAGGGGGAAGGACGAATACCCAACTAAATTCAGTACAAATCAGACTGCTGTTTTTTTTTTTCCTTTCTATTGGGACTACTACTACTACTACCCGGGGAAAAAAAAAACATTAGTCCAGGTACGAAGTTAACATTTCTGCTGTTTATCGACATCTATTTTGTAAGAGTATCATTCAAACAGGATGCATCACATACTCACACTTCAGGATAGAGGAACTTCCATTTTCTTGAACTCAAGAGGTTCAGCTCATATGAAATGATTGATACACCAATCTAATCCAAAGCTTTTCTAAAAGCAAGATCGGCACATTAGAGGTGTGTTTTATGAGAAATTTAAGCTGTTTGGTCTCAGGAGCTTCAGACCTTTACAAGTTCAATCCCCTGCTTCACTTTGCTGCGATTCATAAAAAATGCAATTGTCTGTAGGGGTATAATATGTAGAAAAACCTCTATTGTAAAGTTTTTCACATCATTTGTGTTCCTATTATTTGTACACTTTGTATTTGGCGGGAGAATGGAAAGGGAAGATGGTCTGAGGTGAGGCTATTTCGATGTTGAGCATAATTGGTCTAAGAAATAGAACAAAGAGCAACTGGAATCTGCGTAACCAGAACCTACCTCATGAAAAGTTGTATGTTCTCATCGCATATTTGATCGATTGATGTTGCCCTTGAGCTACCTACACATGCCACCTCCTGGTCAAACCCCTGCAAGGGTGAACACGAAACCGTGAAAAACAAGTAAATATTCTAGCATGATCATTCTGTAATAGGTTAGAAGCATATGAAACAACAGGCTCGTTGCACTTTCAGAATGGAGATATTGCACAAAAGTCCCAACCTAGGTGTCATGCAGAGATAATTAGGTAATACCCACAAAACTCTTCGATCGAAAGGCCAGAAAAACTGGAAAACAATGAAAAAGAACAGGAAGAATTATAAGGAGAGACCTACACCAGCCCACGTGATCGATGGGAAACACAAGGTAGCCTTGAGAAGGAAGAGGAAAAGCTAGAATTTGTTTATATAGGCAAGAAAAAAGGGTATCATGCTTAGCTCTAAAAATTCAGCAGGTAAATGATAGACTGACCAAACTTTCAAATGGACCACTCCCATCCTGTAGGACCCAACTGAAGAAGAGGAAATGAAATATAGGAATAGACTCATTGAGCTTTGCAAGCGATGCTTTCAGCACAGGCTTTTTAACCTAGACCATAATCATCTATGTACGTATTCTCCATCAACATAAACAAAAAAGTGCAGACAACATAGAGAATAACAAGATTCTGAAGCATGGAAAAACTCGTATTATTGTGCTTTTTTCTCTTTAAAGAGGCTATTTCATTGCTGAGAGCCACAATGTTTATAAATCCCTCTGACACGATATCATTTATAAGTTATAATACATATAGGGAGAAAATGTTGAATAGCTACCTAGTGATTCCAAATTCCAATTTTGCAGCATACAAAATATGGAGAGATACAGAAAATAGCTCGGCCACTTGTGAAATATGAGGCCACGGCACAATGACTGGTTTGCAGTAAATACATGATGAGAAGCCATAAATGACGTGTTAGAAGCAAACCCGGAGGACATTGCTGGTGGCAGGGAGTTAGCCCAAGTAGTTTAATCTTGACTCAAATTTACCAACTCCAAGCGACTGCAATTAAACGTTTTATAACGAATAATTGTAGCAAAGTAGAAGTAAATTACATAGTACTTACAGTTGCAACTGCAATGGATGGTTGAGCAACAGGGCTGTAACCAGTTTTCCCATGCCTTACAGGTTGTGCACCACCCAAATCCTGTTGTGTATGAGCAGAAAGACCAACAAGAGGTTGATGGATATGCATTCCCTTTTGGGGATTAACTGAAAGCCCAGTGACTTGTCCACCAGTTGGATGGTGGTTTTGCACATTAGCAGCCAGTTCACAATCAGGTTGTGCAAAGCTCTCTTTTTGCAGTTTGCGCACCATGCTAGGATAAGGCTGATGTCCAACTAAGTGACAGTGCCTTTTCCTGTGTTGTTGGCAACAGAATAAACACTTAATGCCTCCATCATAATCATCTGAATGTCAAAATTTTAAAAGAGATGATACGCCTAATCTACTACAGAAATTTAAGCTTCTTGATTCGAAATATTCAAGTGAAAACAAGCAGAGCATGCAAAAAAAAGAAAGAAAAAAAAATCACTGTTGGAGGGTTCTCCGTGTGCAGGGGTATGATGGTAATAGTAGGTTGGCATTGCAAACAAGATCACCGGACTTAAGGAGGGGGTTAAGAGTGCGGACTAAGACCTGCAGAGGGCAACTCTAGAACAGTACTGGTCTCTCTTATGTCTTGTCCCATCAATGGGTCAAATATATAAAGCACACTGTAGCATCGAAGAACGTGAGAAGTCACATGCGGCAGTACAGTGCAGCGTTGTGCTCATTTGGTGGTCCATACTTATATGCAGATCCCTTGTCCTTTAGTTAAGCCACGTGGTCCAATTGAAGTGGACCATGTGGCTCTCTCCGCATTCCAGCCTCCTATCCACAACTCCGATGATCCCTAAGAATGGAGTCTCCTGCTCCTGCGGGATAGGGGTCGATCTTGCACAAACCGACCTCGTTGAGGGTTCGTACAGCAGGAAGGCCCCACACGATACTTTCTTGTGGGTGATGAATTCATGAGGTCTGGTAGTGTTGTGGTAAAAGGCCCCTAGATTGCAGTGGACTCCTTATGAAATTCGCCAGTGGACTTTTGTCAAAGACTTGGCCCCCACATTCACCAAGGGGCACTGAAAGGGATCAACCTTGAGACATCATGCGTTTTTAAGCAAACTTCAATAAACGGGCCACCCACTAGGGTAAGCAAGAGTAGACGCATCAGCATCAAAGCCAATATAACCCCTCCCCGAAACATATCAAGCACAAAATTTTAAACAAGACTGGCTAACAACAACAGCGGAAAATTGTCTTGAAACCTATCACCATCTTTGATCCTCTACAAGCTGGTTTTTCAGAAAAATCAAGACTGGGAAATCTTTCTTGGTTAGTAGGCTTTTACATCTAAAAAAGTCAATTCAACCTTAGTGAAAATAGAAGACTTACCAGTACTCCATTAGCATATATTTCAGCCTCATTTCCAGCCTGGAGAACAAAGTTGACCTCTCAAAATCCTGTTTGTCATGTGCTGGTTCGATGAAATTTGCCTCAAGAACTCCTGCAAGGAAAGCCACCATTGTAATCTATGGAATGGATTAGATAGCAAAAACATTGAAGCAAGACCCTACCAACTACGCCATGCCCTTTGGAGTTGCCATCATTAGTGACTCTCCAGAAAGGCTGAAACAAAATAAAACAGCATTAGCAATACGAAGCATGTTGCCATGATAACCTTGAAATGAGTGTCTCATCATTAAATAGTTTAGATAATAGTTGAAATTCACAAATAAATTCCAATTCTAATAAATTGTTTTTGCAGTTGAAGCAATATTGGTCTGAATGATGATATAACCGACAATATCTGAAATTCAATCTCACTATTTAGGATCCACTATTAATCAAGAAGGGGAGATGGAACATATCACATAATAAAAAACTGGGTTGGATAAAGTGGAGAAGTGCATCTAGAATGTCATGTATAAGACGTATACCTGTTGAGTTGAAAGAATTTTAATAGGACAAACATGTTAACAAAATGAATATGCGGCAAAACGAGGAAGATAAGACTCAGAATGAACATAACAGTAAGATGGTGAAAGTTGTTCCCATAAAGATAAATGAGAGAAAATCACTTAAGATGGTTAGGACTTATGCAACTAAACCACATAATAAACTGGTTAGGAAGTGTGATACTCCCTCCGTCCCAGTGGAAGAGTTACACTTTCCTCTTTAGGTCATCTAAATTTACTACATTACCCTTGTAAGCAATCAATATGCGCCACACTTGAAGGATTGTATGAACATTACCCTTTTTCAACCCATTATTCAACTTCGTTCCTAGTCAAAAGTGTAACTCTTCTGGTGGGACGGAGGGAGTAGTATTTTTAGTAATAACCAGTCAAGAGAGGTAGGAGAAGACAGATTTCATACGGACATCATTCATAGAAGAGGATATGAATGAAGGCTTGTATGATAACTTGGCATTGTATCAAGTTGAATGACAAAAACGAATTGATGTAGCCATTCCCAAAGAATTGGAACAAAGGCTAAGTTAACTTGTTTGTATTTCGAAGTTCAATGGCAAGTGGCAAATGATACTTCTCCATAAGTATAAAGTTTCAACTGAAGCCTGGACACCACATGCTTACAGCATCATAATACTATGTGCGTGTATTTCTGAAGGTGGACTCTTTGACAAAACATCACAAAATAGAATAGTGGACTCTTTCTAGAGTACAGAGGGAGTATCATCTTTTACCTTTATCTCTTTTGAAAATGCACAAGCAATTTTATCAAATTCGGATCCGCCGCTTGTGGCAATGATACTTTTAGAGAAGTGCTTTAAATTACTTGGCTGTATTGTCACGTGATTTGAGAAATTAACTGATTCTCATCATACATGATGGTAATTGACATCTAGTGATTCTATCTTATTTATGATATGGTTAATATGTGGTGAAGAAACAATAAACTCGCATATTGCAAGAAAACTCATCAAATGATGTAAATTTTATGCCGCTTGGGTACAAAAAGTTACATTGATGGTATTATTGGTATACCAGTATTTTATTCATATCAATTGTAACCTAGTAAAATCCAGGTGCCGGCAACACTATCTCCCCCTATACATAATCATTTAAACGATAATGGACAATGACCAGGTTTTGGAAAAGTAGCAGAAGGTCCACGGCTCCTTCTGGCCTTATGCTTCCTTCCTGAACATTTTGGTACTTTAGGCTTTGATGTATTCTTCAACAAATTTCACACAATTAGACTCGTGATTTCAAGAAAAGAAACAAAAATCTCTAAATCTCCAAGCTTTTTGCTATGGATAAATAAATTGGTCGGAAGTTGGAAGATTTTCATAGTGTCAATTGAAGTGTCCATGTTGTAAAAGTAAAAGAGTTTTAGCATCCAGTACTCAGAGCGAACATATATGCATGTGCAGCTCTCTTTATTTTTCCTTTTAACTTTGGATGTTTTATAATAGATAGTTATTAGATGTTACATTTTTTGGTAGAGGAATAAATTCGTGAGTAACTATATTTTAGATGGGCGAGTTCATTTCTTGGAGGGCACTTTAGATATATCAAAAAAGGGTTTTAAAAACACTAGTCAATTTAAGATCTCACGTTTGGTGATATATTACTAAAGCAGGGAACAAAACAACACATCATCATGTGTATCCACAAATGCATAATGTATCCTTCAAATCAGGGTAAAAATTTGTTAAAAGAAGAGCACAAGAACCGACTGGAGAGCCAGGTTTAAAAGATTGAAACGTAGGCTATGCTGGTTTCAGGCTAGAACAAGAGAGATTTCCTTCTAACTTTGCCAAAACAAAAGGAACGCAAACTGCCCGCAGCAATGATTCCACAAATATACTTCTAAAAATTAATTAAGCGCTGGAATTCACAGTAGATATGAAGACTTTGAACTCTGACTCTTTATCATTTACAGTACCCTCACCAAATCCTAAGTAGTTAGGTTTGATTTGGTTCGAGCTCTGTATCATCATCAAAGAACAAGATGCCATCAAACCGATGAATGGAAAAATAAATTTCTCAACATACCCGGATAAGACGGTTCTTATGGTATACATTGTATCCACTAACTGCAAGCGAAGGTGCTTCTTTAATAAATCCAAGGGTTGTTTCTGCAACAACCTGCATACGGTCCGAGAAAAAAAAATCACATATGCCATTGAACTTCCCCAAGTGTTAGGAAAGGATTATAGACTTTTTAGTTGAGAAGTTTCTTGAAAAGACCATCTAATCAAATCATTGGGCCTCCAAAGTTCTGAATGGTTCAACCTATTTCATGCATCTATGAACCAGAAAAATAATTACAAATACAAGAAAAAGAAACGAAAAATGCAGTAGAGACAAACTTAGAAATAAGAAATCAAAGTAAGTAGAGTCCAAAGAAGCAATTGCAAGGCCAACATGGCATATAGAATGATAAAGTAACATCACCTTCTGTTTAAACCAAAATAAAATAAAACAAAATAATAGGTATAATACATTCTACATACATGACCAACAGGCCGATGCACCTATGGCCCAAGCATATATCCCCTTCAAGTTTAAGGGAACTTTTTCAGCCAAAGTTCAGTCAGTCCCTGAACAGGAGCATAAACTTCGTCTAGTGAAGTGAACAGTAAAACAGAGACAGAATAATCTGTGATTAACCCAGTACACATTTTCAATCTGTAGCTGTAAACCAAACACCATAAAAAGTTGTACATGACAAATTATACTCTAAAAGTCTAAAGCCACCATACCTCTTTAATTGTATTAAGCTGTGGTCTGTATGCGACTGTTTGCCGATATTTCAACTCATCCGCAATATTAAACTGCTCCACAGGTTTCCCCCTTAGTAAAATGTTGAAGTTCGTGAATTTTCTGAGGTATAGCATGGATGCATACGCCTGGTAGGAAGCATGTGTATATTATTTTGATGCATAGCCAGGATTATTAACCAACAAAACCAAGTTGAAAGCTAAAGATTAGATCATCTTACCCTTAATGAATATCGGATACGGTATGAAATATGGGATTGCAATTCAAGCACTTTCTTGTTCAATTTTGACACATTTCCACGATTACCTTCATCTCTCAATCGTATATCCTACATCAAGAGGCAAATAGAGAATTCGATATTGTGCTGAAATAGTTGCATAAAACCATTAGTGCTATGAAAAGACAGTGCCGGCTCAACCAGGTGTCACACGATAAAGGAGACAAAATAAGAGTACAAAAGGACTAGTTTTCCATGTATCTGCAAGATAGGTATTGAATATATAAATTTTCATGCTCGATTTAGCTAACTAACGGTAAACATGTACAATTATTTATTTGTGCAAAGGATTGAGACAGGAAGACTCCCCTGTCCCTGTAACTTCTTTTTCTTTTATGTTATGTATGTAAAAGCTTCCCCATTTCTTTAAGTGTGGAGCATGGGAGTGGAGGGGCCTGAGAGCTTGGAGAAGTACAATTCTATCTTACCTTTTTTACACTGATGACCTAAATCTTTTCTCTAAGAGTTTATGGTCAACGTGAGTATCATGCACTTTTAGAAACCTTGTGATGCTTCTGATTGATAAATTTACTCTATTACATCCAGCATTTATTACTCTTAAAACTGTTAGTAGGCTAATTACTAGGAGGATTAATACTGTGGCTGTCATTCCTCTTCCTACCAATCTTGGCACCTATCTTGTGCTAGGTGGGGGCAAAACACCCTTTTTGGTCCCTAACCTATTAACTTTGTGTCGTAATAGTCCCTACCTATTTTTTTGCTTTGATTTCATACTCAACCTATTAAACGAAACATAATTTGGTCCCTAAAATCAAATCGATTGAGTTGACCAAAAATTTAGTCAAAAATATAGCTGAGATGGCATTATTTGGAGGGCAATGTAGTAATATTAAAAGGAGATTAAAAGAAAAAAAAACTATCTGCCCTACCCCCCTCCCCGTTTCCCCTCCCCCCTCTCCCCTCCCCGTTTCCCCTCCCCCTTTTCCCCAACTGAAATTCACAATCTATCTCTCCGATCTGTTCTCCGGCACCTTCTCTGTGGTGGACGGTGGCCGCTTGAGTTTTCTTAGGGTTTTCTTCGTTGTTCGTCGTCGTTGCCATCGATGATTTTGGTAATAGCTTGACTGAGGTTTTTTTGTTGTTGGAGAAAGATTGGTTTGGAATAAATCGTGGTGCAAGACTATTGGCAACTCTCAAGTCTGGATAGCAGGCGTGGTGCAAGCTCCATCCTTCATAGAAATTGAGTCGTGCTTCTTCCCCACCGTGCTTCTTCCTCACCATTAAATCCGACGAGCTCTTGGGGGCAGCTCTACTGTGGATTAGCATCGGATAAAGGAATTGTTCCAACACTCCCACCGACTCCTTCCCCTTTTAAGCTCGAAGGTAGGTTGGAATGGAAGAGAGAAACCCAGATTCAAAATGGAGATCGATCTGCATTTTTTGTGCTACAACGGTGGTGCCGACGGTGGCTGTCATAGAAGGATCTGGTGTGGGTTTCATATGGCTGTCATAACTCCTGTTTTATTTCACTTCAAGAAAACCCAGATCTGGTCTGGATTTCATATGGTTTTCATGGAAGGTTTAAATCAGATCTGGGTTCTTGATTGGTTTTGCTTTTGATGATAATGAAAGGATTAAATGTGCAGCACGTACATGGAAAGCATGTTGTTGATTGTGTTAGTCACTCGATTGATAAGAGAGGGACAAGGGAAACATAGTTGAATTGAAAGTAGTTTGAGTCCTGTTGGTTTAGTTGTAACTTTTGTATGCATATGTGTTATGGCCCAAGTAGATTGAA